>CM055100.1:2803277-2913373 GCA_029204225.1 Diphasiastrum complanatum
GGGTGATACTTGATACATACGACATAACACATACAGTGTTGTAGTCTGATGCTAGCAAGTAATCAAGATGAAATACAGAAAAGAAGTCCGCTTGCGTGCGAGACGAGTTCTGTGATCAGGATCCATAGAGATCCACAAGTCCGTTAGTAAGCAAGACTTCTATTCGTGAGAGAACAATATTTCTCTCATGCCAACGCACTACGTGGATCTGCATGCAGTGCTTAAAGAATCAAAGAAAATCAATAGATGATCTTGTAGCCATGGAGCACATGTCTTCTTTTTCGTTGTATGATCTTGTATGCAAATGTGTTTGCTATTATTCGTGTGTCTGATCCCATTAATTTCAATTCCGCACATGGGTTGAATTCGTTGAATGCTGCATTAATATATAAACGTACATCAGCAGTGCCTGACTACATTTTGGAGGACTATAGGAGTGACTCAGCTGGCAGTATCCAGTGACCACATCTGAACTCCATCCGAATCACAAGAGAATCGTGGTTGCTTCGCTTTCGTGACAGTTTTGTGAGAGTTTCACGACAACCCAATTTATTTCTCTTTCTCTTCAGTGGTATCAAAGCCGTGCCTATCTTGTCGTAATCTGACATAGCCAAGAAGCTAGCAGATCCAGGAGGCCAAGCATTCAGACAAACAACCATCAACGAGAGAACAGACTCCTAGAAGCAATGGCTTCAATCACCAGCATGCAGAGCCAAATCTGCACAATTCTTGATTCTTCAGGATCTAACTTTCTAGCCTAGAAAGTTAAGACATCACTGATATTCAAGGGTGAAGGACTCTTCCCCTGGGTGGATGGCACAGAAGAGGCGCCTACAACATCAAACAAGGAGCTACGTGAATGGAGGGAGAAAAATGACAAGGCAGTAGCCTTGCTGTCCTCATCCATCGAAGATAGTCTCACACTTGACCTGGCTACACTCTCCAAAGCTAAGGAGATGTGGGATGCATTGCTCACCAGATTTCAGACGAAATCAAGAAGTCAAATCATGATGCTGGAAGATCAACTGACGAATCTACAGTGGGATGAGAAGGACCTCACTTCTTTTGTAAGGAAGATGAAGGATTTGTTTCTATCACTACATAACTCTGGAGCAGAGAATGCAGTGTCAGCTAAGAAGCAGCTCACATACCTATTGAGAGCCTTACCCAGATCATTCCAAACGACAAGAACCCTGCTCGTGAAAGATCCTACCATGAACCTCAAAAAGGTGATTGTCGAGATTCGAGAGGAAGTCGAGGCCAAAGAACATCTTGATCACAAAGATGATTCTGACCAGGCCCTCTACGACAGCAAAGAAAAATCCAAGAAGTGCAGGATTGTGATCAACAAGTAGAGGGAACAAGCAAGAGCAAAGGAAGGTCGAAACAACAAGGTGCAGACAAGAAGACTTGCATGAGATGCAGAAGAGATGAGCATACAGTAGATACAGGCTGGATCAATCCCAAGATTGAGTGTATTCACTGTCACAAGAAGGGTCACGCAACCGTGGATTGCCGCCAGAACCCGAGGAACAAATCAGCGCAGAACAGACAGGAGAACAACAACAGTTTATCTTATGTCAAGGAGCCTAAGGGCTCAAAGATGGGCGAAGAAAGAACAAACAAAAATTGTTCGATTGCCTACATTTGTGAAGACGTGTGTGCAGCATCAACATCTGACACACATGAGATGATCCTAGACTCAGGAGCCACCTCACACTTTGTGACTTCAAGACGAATAATGTCTGATTTCAGAAGTGCAGATCCTTCAAGATTCATAGTCCTTGGAGATAGATCTAGACATCAAGTGAACGATATTGGTTCACTATGGCTCAACACCAACAACAGAGACAGATGACTCGAAGACGTTCTGTTCGTGCCTACTCTGCAACAAAAACTTGCTCTCTGTAGCAAGAATAGTAGATGCAGGGATGCGTGTGACATTTTTTGACGAAGCATGCAACATGATTGATGCCAGTAACAGTACTCTGATCACTCAAGGCAGAAGGAAAAGAAACCTATATCATCTAAAGGTACGCCTACCTACAGATCAGGTGCATCAAACTCATGATGATTCGCTAGACACTATGTGGCATAGGAGACTCTGCCACATGAACTCAATGGCACTTTACCAAGCAAGCCATCATGGAGCAATAACAAGGGCCAGCATCTCGAATGCAACCAGTTTGACTACCTGTGATGCATGTTTGAAGGGTAAGATTTTGCGCACTCCATTCATTAAAGACTCCTACAGGACAACCAAGATTCTGGAGCTAGTGCATTTTGACATCTGTGGGCCTTTCAATGTGATCTCAGTAGGAGGTTCAAAATATTATATAACCTTCATTGATTATTATAACTAATTTGCCAGAGTCTATTTTATTTAGAATAAATCTGAAGCACTTGATAAATTCACAAGCTACGTGAATTGGGCTGAGAGATATACAGACGGTAAAGTGAAGCAGATCGGAACGAATCAAGGTGGCAAATACATCTCGAATCGCTTCATTGACTTCTGCAGTGCTCGTGGCATCATTCATAGAAGGATTGCAGCCTAGACACCGCAGCACAATGGTGTTGCAGAAAGAAAGAACAGGACCGCCAGATGCATGATGGCCTACTCAAAAGCTCCAAGGGTACTGTGGGCTGAAGCAGTAGCTACAACCACATACATCCAGAACAGAACAAGCAAGTCTGGTGTTCCTCACATGACACCACACGAGCTATGATGGGGTAGAAAGCCCAATTTGTCTCACATCAGAATCATTGGCTGCGCAGCTTATGCACACATTCCTGATAAGCTTCGAAAGAAGCTTGATGAGAAAGCCAAACAGATATTTCTAGTAGGTTATGACAACAATTCTCCATACTACATAATCTAAATGCCAGACACGAACACTGTGAAAATAGTGAGAGATGTCAGATTTGATGAGAGTAGGACAATGGCCAATGATGATCCTGTCAGCTATGAAGTTCTGGAGAGACAATACTATGACTTGTCATCAATGAAAGAGGGAGCATAGGATGAACATGAAAACGAAGATTTTCGAGTCATATCCCATTCGAACGACGAATCTGAAGAAGAAAGATTCGAGAGACAGTCTGCTGCCACAGTTCTTGTAAACCAAGATGGTTCCGGACCGAGCGGAGCAGACAAAGACAAAGGCATTGTTGTCCCAGGAGGATCTCCTAGAAGGTCGACTAGACCACGAAGGGCGCCAACAAGATATGTACCAGGCAGTTCAGCTTCCACATCAGAAGAGTTCTACGGATTCAGTGGCAAACCACAAACTTTCGAGGAAGCGATTGACAGTCCAGAAAAGGACAGATGGATCCAAGCCATGAACGAAGAGATGGAGTCCATGAGGAAGAACCAGGTATGGACGTTGGAGCCATTACCACATAAGCGCAAGACTGTCAAATGCAGAGAGAGAACAAATGCAGCTCACACCTTACAAGAAGGTGATAGGATCATTGATGTACCTTGCGGACAACACACGTCATGATATTGCTTATGCAGTATTCAGGATGAGCCAATTCTGTACAAATTCAGGCTTGACACATTGGAAGATCGCAAAACACATTTTGCAATATCTTCAATTAACAAGGGATTACGATTTGTGTTATTGTCATGATGTAGGTTCTAGGATACTTTCCTACAACGATGCTAGCTGGGCATATCTCAAGGATGATTGTAAAAGCGTCTCAGGATGATGCACCATCGCATCAAGAGCAATAGTCCTCTGGGTCAGCAAGAAGTAGACCCTTGTAGCACAGTCATCCTACAAAACAGAGTACATTGCAGCAGCAAAGATGGCCAACGAGATAATCTGGCTAAGATAGTTCCTGGACAAATTGGACGAAACAAGGAACGAACCTCTGGTCTTGCAGATGGACAACACCTCTGCAATACACCTGATGAAAGATCCCGTGTTCCATTCCAAAACAAAGCACATTGCAATCAAGTATCACTTGATCAGGGATCTAATTGAAAAGAAGATGTTGCAAACCACCTTCATCAGAACGAAAGACATGGTTGTTGACATCTTCACCAAAGACCTGGACAAAGGACTCTTTGAGAGACAGAGGAGCAGCCTCAAGATTGTAAAGCTATCATGCTTTGAGAGGGAGCTGAATAAACAAAATGTTTCTAATTACAAAGCTTTGCTAGCTTTCAGCCCTCTTCCTGATGAAGATGTTCGCGAACACAAAAGTCACGAAAAGACACGAACACGAAAGATTCGCGAACGAGAAGTTTTTGCGGTCAAGCACTAGAAAGTCAGACGACGGAAACGAAACCAACGATGTGACACAAAAAATGTCGCGAAAGACTTTCTGTCCTCACGCTCCAAAGAGTACCAACAAAGATCATGCAAGTACCCAGAAGTACAGATATTTGACCTGATGGCATGATGTCAACAGATACACTCTAAGTCATGGCTGATCTGCCTACCACTCTTGTAATTTTCTGATTAGTTGTAGATGTTTAGTCACTCTAATCTTAAAGGTTACATAGAACGACTATATACTTGCTGGATGATACTTGATACATATGACATAACACACATACAGTGTTGTAGTCTGATGCTAGCAAGCGATCAAGACGAAATACAGACAAGAAGTCCGTCTGCGTGTGAGATGAGTTCTGTGATCAGGATCCATAGAGATCCACAAGTTTGCTAGTAAGCGAGACATCTATTCGTGAGAAAACAATATTTCTCTCACGCCAACGCACTGCGTGTATCTGCATGCACTGCTTAAAGAATAAAAAAAAATCAATAGATGATCTTGTAGCCATTGAGCACATGTCTTTCTTTTTTGTTGTATGATCTTGTATGCAAATGTGTCTGCTACTATTTGTGTGTCTGGTCCCATTAATTTCAATTCCACACATTGGTTGAATTCGTTGAATGCTGCATTAATTTATAAACGTAGATCAACAATGCCTGACTACATTCTGGAGGACTATAGGAGTGACTCAGCTGGCAATGTCCAGTGACCACATTTGAACTCCATCCGAATCGCAAGAGAATCACGGTTGCTTCACTTTCACAACAATTTTGTGAGAGTTTCGTGACAACCCAATTTATTTCCCTTTCTCTTCAGCATAGTGCTTCCTAGCTTGAATGTACTTCAATACTCTTTGCAGAGTCTTCCAATGTTGTAAGCCTGGATTGGACATGTATTGTGATAGTGTGCTTACCGCATATGCTAGATCCGGTCGAGTGCAGATCATAGAATACATTATAGACTCGATTATCGACTGATAAGGGTGTCTGCACATCTCTTTCTGTTTTGCTTCAATTCTGGGACACGTGTCTTTTGATAGTTTGGATCCTGGATACATGGGTGTGTCTATCGGCTTATAGTCCTCCATGCCATATCTGTGAAGTACATTGACTAAATAGGCTTCTTGGCTTATAACGATCCTTCTGCTTGTGCGATTTCTGGTGATCTCCATACCAAGTAGGTAATGAACTGGGACAAAATCAGTCATCTCAAATTCTTTTGAAAGCAATACTTTTGATTCATATAGTAACTTATTTGAATTGCCGATGATAAAGAATCATCGACATATAATGCTATTATGACATAGCTTGATCCATTATACTTGAGATATATATTTGGGTTTGTAGAGCAAGAAGTAAATTGGTGCTGCAACAAGAAGTGATTAATTCTTGACATAACCTTCTGGTTGATAAATGTAAATATCTTCTTGTATGTATCCATGAGTCAGGATGTCCATCTGATGAATGTCCAGATCCTCTACAACAACTATAGCCAGCAAGGTTTGAATAGATTGATGTTTTACCACTAGAGTGAAGGTGTCTATTCCGTATACTTTCTCATATCCTTTAGCCACCAATCAAGTTGTCCATTTGGATATTGATCCATTTGTCTTGAGCTTCAGTTTGAAGATCCACTTAGTGTCAATGAGTTTTGTACCTACAGGAGGATTAACAAGACTCCATGTCTTGTTCTTCATCAATATGTCATACTTAGTGTCCATGGCAGCTTTTCATTTCTCTGCATCTAACATTGACAATGCTTCTGCAACAGAGGCAAGTGCATCATGACTGATAAATGTTTGAGGGATGAAACAATCAGGTTGTTGTCGTTGTCGTGTAGATCTTCAAATTGCAGGTTCATGAGTAGATGACTCTCTTGAGTGAATGATTGGGATATCTTTAGGTTGTGGTTGAACAATCGTAGGTCTGGGCCTATCGATGGTAAATGGAGTTGTTGGAACAAACTCCTACATTTGTCGCTTCTACTTAAAGTCATAAAACTTGTCTTCAAGGAAGACGACATCTCGGTTGACTGATATCTTTCGTCAGATCGGATGGTATTTGTGCATAGCAGAGACACTGTAGATATTGCTTCAACCCAAAAAAATTTGGGTAACTAAGCATTTGACATCATGGATCGTGCTGCTTCCAGTAGAGTTCGATTCTTTCATTCAACTATGTCATTTTGTTGTGGAGTGTAGCAAGCAGTGAACTGATGGTGCATGCCACAAGAAGATAAGTAGTCCACCATTTCATCAGACATGTACTCCCCCTCTGAATCAGTCCGCAGGGTCTTGATCTTCTAACCAGTTTGAGTCTCAGCAAACTATTTAAATTCTCTGAAACAATTGAATGCCTCAAACTTGTTCTTGATGAATATAATTCTGGTGAATCTGGAGAGGCCTTCAATAAAGGTGATGAAATATATGTGGAAAAAGTACAAAACGGACCAAGAGTGGATCCTAATCTGATCCTCAAGCGAGATTGGTTGTCAGATTTCATTAGTTGAAGGTAAGTGTAATTTATGGTTTCACACATGTGAAACCATAATTGAGTATGGACTCCAACCTGAAAATCAAGTACACATTGATAGAACCTCAAAACAATCAAAACAAATATAGACAAATGGAGAGAATCACTCAAAATTGCTTCCAAAACCAAGATTGGTGTCTCACATTGATTATGGCCAAATGTGGCTCTATATATACAATAAGTGGGATCTCGTGGTACTGATTATCCCTCTGATCCCACATGTGTGAAGGTGCTTTGTCATATGATGATTCATCATGCAAAACTGACACTTGGACAAAACCTTCTATTTTGAGCATTTTGGTCCATTTTCCTTCTATATGGAGATCTTCTTGGAAATCTTCTAGAAGTCAAAATTTGCCTACTTCACCTTATTCCACACATGTGAGCTGTCCTCTACACATATGATATGACACCTAACCAAAGGATGTGGCTCATGCAATTAATAGATTGATGCCATGTGTCATATGTCTAGAAAACTAGTTTTTGGCCTTTTTAGCCACTAGAACTTGAATTAAATCATATGTACAACCTATATGATTATGATACATGACAAGTACACTATTTTCACACATGGGAATAGGCTCCACACATGTGTGTTTATCTATATACAAGATTTTTGGCCTCTACCAAGCTTATTTTTGCATTTCTCACACTCCTCAAAAATCTAGCTTGATAGAAAACATGATGATCTTGAACTTGACTCCATGGGCTGAATTGGTCTTTGCTGGTTCAAAAGGTGTGAAGATCAGCCAATGAGCTTGATGTTGATCTGAAATCACCATATCCATGATAGTGCTTCTTTGATGTTGACATCTTTGATGAACTTGAGAGCTTTGCACCATCCTAGCATCTTCGAAATTGATTCCTTCCAAATTTCATGTAGATGCTTGACTTCGAGGCTTGCTCCTTCTTCATGTGCATGCTCCTCCATGAGAAAATAAATATTTCTTCTTGACTTATTAGGATCACAAAGATCTAACATCATGTTACCATGATCTAGAGAATTAGACTTATCCAGATTGGCAAGACTATGCATGATATAATAACAAAGTGTTTGCATCATATCTTCATGCTTGTTTACCATGCTAATCTCAGATCCAATGAGGCTAAATACTTCATTATGGAGATAAGTGTCTTTAGAAGATGATTCACTTACTCTCATAAAGAGTTTACAATTTGCCTCAATACAAATTTTCAAACTATGAGTGAACAAATCACTTTTGCTCTTACATGACTCAAGAGCATACATTTGATGAAATAACCATTTGCCTTCTAATTGATTTAAAATCAATTTCAATCTTTTAAGAACATCATCTCTGTTCTCAAGAGACACTTCATACTCAACTAGTATGGCTTTACTCCAATTTTGAGATGAAATGATCTCACTAAAGCAAATTGATTCATCAAATGACATAAGAGAAGTAAGTATGAGATGTATACCGCATGAGATATGCTCCTCTTTCCCTTGAAAAGTGAGCCACATGGAATCAACCATATTTCTTGAGTTTCTTTTTGGAATCCCAACTTGAGAAGGTCTCTCCTCCTCAATCCTTGGCACACTTGAACCTTGAGACGCTTGAGATGACTCTTTAAGATCCTCTTCATGATGCTCCTTTTTGATGGAAATCCGAGACCTCCATGTCTCATAATGATCACAACAAGTATGACCATTCAATATGCACTTCCTATGATTATCAAGATTACTTATGCTAGAAACATAAGTCCAAAAATCACCACAACTTGGCATGATTTTTCTGATATTGAAATCAAAAGGCATTTCCATCTCAATAAGGCTAACTACTTGCTTATGGATATAAGTGTCCACTTTGGATGCTTCACTTATTCTCATAAGAAGTTTACAACTTGCCTTTAAGATTGAAAACTTGCAATTTTCATCTTTATGAATGAACACATCATTCATGATCTTATTGAAACTAAAAGAATTTACATTATGAAGACATTTCCATTTCCTTGACTTCATAACTAATGTAAGCTTACAAGGAAAACATGCTTTGCTATACTTTAAGGCATCACACTCAACTAGTATTGCTTTAAGCCACCTTTGAGATACAAAAATCCCTTCAAAGCAAAATAGATCTTCATAAGTTGACATGAGAGCATAAATGAAAATATTTTCATTTTGTGATTGCTCCTTATTCTTGATTGATTTCTCTTGGATAATAACAATAAGTTTGAACTTGTCCAAAGTTCCAAGCAAAATACTTTCCAAGGACATAAAATAGATCCAAGTTACTTTCATGAAAGTGACATCTATCTTTGCATCTTGAACCAAACAATGCACTTCCAAATGAAAAATTTCAAAAGATTTGACATGTGTTGTGATGGACTCTCGAAGACAAATCTTGCAAGTCCTTGTGAGACTCCAAGCCTCATTCACCTTTCCACAAAGGAAACACCTTTTCTTGGACTTGTCCTTCTTGTATTTGCATTTTGAACTTGAAGCTCCATCCTTCACCTCGGCCCCCTTGCTTTGGTTCTCCTTGGATGGATTGGTCTTCTTTTTGTAGCATCTTGAGAAAATATATCCTCCCTTGCCACAAAGGTTGCACTTAGGATCCTTTCTTTCCTTCAATAGGATGCCACCTATTGATGCCATGTGAATAAAAACCTGTCATATGATTCTACAAATGTAATTTGTGACTTTCAAGAGACTAGATTTGAACATCTTCAATAATCTAGAATGATCTACAAAAGATCTAGCTCACAAACCTAAGAATCAATCTTCACACTAATGACTAGTCACTTGGAAACTTTGCTTTGATCACTAAGACAAAAGCACACAATCTTTGAATTTTATCTTTTATAGAATCAGAGTATATCGTAGTCTCACAAGCTACAAAGAAAGCAATTTGTTTGAGAAACTTACTTTCAAATATCAGTCTGAATCAATATGCTCCGACGTTATTATTTTGTGATAATCAAAGTGCCATTGCCTTATCAGTCAATCCTAGATTTCATTCCAGGAGTAAGTACATTGAACTCAAGTATCACTATGTCAGAAGCAAAGTTCTCGACAAAGAGGTCAGATTGCAGTATTGTCGAATGCAAGATATGATAGTAGATAATTTTACCAAAGCATTAAGCTTGGATGCACACAGAAAGTTTTGTGCAGAACTAAGTTTGAAGGTCAAGGCATTCATGGATTCAGATTAACGGGGAGTCTTGGATTATTCTCCTACTAATCGACTAATTGACATTTTAATCCTCGTCCAACTTTTATCCAGACTTGTAGATTACTTTGTGTTTTTACACACTCTGCATAACTATTCAAGAACGACTCACAATGTCAGCATTTTCGGGATTTTTGTCTTTCGGGATTTTCTCTCACTTCGGTTTTTTCGCAAAATGCCATCTGCCTAAATGTTAAGGAAATGATGCTGGCGAGGACCTTCGTAGTTTTTTTTTTTCGCATTTTTTGCATGACAGTTTACGTTCATTTCCGCAAAGTTACAATTTACGTATAAATTTGCAGACAGACTGTTTACGACCAAAGCCACCGACTTGCATTAATCCATCAACAAGTAGTTTTCTGAGAAGTCCTAAGTGGATGGATGCCAGCATATCACAGCCAATTGGATGACACATTTGATGACCTAATTGCTTAGTATAAATAGTTGTTCATATTCCTACATCTTAGGGATTGAAGCATGAAGGTCAATCATCAAGTATTGAATAGTTAGTGTTCTCTCTCAAGCTTGCGAGCTTGAACACTCCTGTGCATTCTAGCTCACTTCTTTAGAATTGTTTAGATATTGCTATTGCGCTTACTACTTATCAGCATTGTGTCTAATTCAGATTTATATTTAGCCGCTCAGAGATAGCTTAGAGTACGAGGCTTCTATCCACAACTTGTTGTACTCATCTACATCTGTTTCACTTTTATACTGAATCAATACTATCTTCTTATTGCATTCAGGTTTGTCTTAGAATGTATGCGTTTCTCTAGTTCTTCGCGACTAATTATGTGTATGATAATTCAATGCTTAATGTTTGGCTACGTAATCACTGTAGTACTAATGTTTTCCAAATTAGTTACTATAAGTTCGAACGTGATTTCTATCACTGTTGTTTTGTTCGAAATTGATAGGCGTAGTCATGCATAAAGAAAGAGGAAGATAGTTTATTCCGCTGCGCACGATAAGTTTTCTTTCTTGTCGTTCGAATTCTTTTTATTCGAATCTTATTCTACCTATCTTTCACACACCTCATTCCAATAGGACCTAGATTCTCAAACAAACTCCCAAACTTTACATTTGAGTGAATTTCTGAGCTAGACTGAGTTTTCAACCCATTTTCCCCCTTGTTTGAGTTTTCCACATGTGTGAAAGACCCGATTTGAGTTCGCCAGTATCACCATTGGTCTTAGAATGCATGTTTTGGCCAGTTTGATACATGATATATATGTTGTCTAAATTTGGAGGAGGGGGTGTATAAATAGAGGTGAGAATGCACTAAAATGTTCTTCTGCTATAGAGATGCTGCCAAAATTTGCAGAAATTTTACAACGTTCCCAAGCATCTCTCAAGCACTCACAAAGGCCACCCATTTTCAAGCTCACCTATTAAAAATTGCAAATCTCTTTGTTATTTTTAGCTTTTAAACTTACTATTTTAGAAAATTAAGTCACTTTTTGGGCCTAAACTTACCATAATGATGAAGGATCCTAAGGAGAAAGGCAAAGACGATGTTGTAAAAATTCTTCATTTCTGCAGACTGTTTGAAAAAGACTAATATTCAAAGTATTTTGCATTTTTCAAGAGACTTTGGTCTCTCACTCCGCATATTTTGGGTTTTCCAAAAATAGTTGGAACGATCGATCTTTGAAGTAAAACCATCTGTCGGGTACTTCGCTACTTCGCATATTTCCGAAGTAGTTAAAGCTGCCGATCATTGGAGTAAGGTGGACTTGTCGCAAGTAGTAAAAAACTCATCTGAAGATATGGATATGACATATTTAAAAATGGTGGCAAACACATCTTCATCCTTGGAGATGGAGATGGCGACAAACAGCTATTCATCTTTGGAGATGGCGGTAGCCATATCATTGAACTACTACAATTTTTTAAATTTTTTACCTTTGTATGTAAATTTTGATTTTTGAATGTTTTCAAATATTGGGAGGGAAATATTTCAATGTCTCAAGAGTCACATTTAAGTGTGGTTAAGTATCAATCACTTTTGAGGTGACCTCAATAAGCTAAATTTATTTGCGTTGAAAGTTGTGCGAACAGATGCATAAAGAAATTACAAAAATGTGTACTTCATTAACTTTTTGTTAATTTTTGCCCCCTATATGGCATTCTTTATGGGGCCATTTTCATGGTCATATTAATTTGTTTAATGATTGTGAGAGCCTAAGGGCAAGGCTTCACCACATGAATTGTTTGGGGGGCTAGGACATTGGGCTTTCTTTCATGGAGGGTCCTTTGCATGATTGTGGGGAGCCCAAGGGCATTACTGGACCATGGAGGAAAGCTCGAGACCTTGAGCCTCCATCACAAAATGCGAGTTGATATTTTTCCCCAAATGAAGCACTTGCGTGGAGTTAGAATGGAACACCCATCCTATGAATCCCCTTGCACCATTAAATCAAAGCTTGACACATGTCTTGGAGAGACATTCAATCAAAAGCTGCATGCTTTATGTGTATGTTAGCAAGTGGTTATCCCTTCAAGGTCCATGCGCTTGAATGTTACTTGCAATGGGAAGCAAGGAAGGTTGTGGCATATGAGGTGAGACCAAATAATGTGAGTTGATGCAAAGATCTTATGAGTTGCCCTACAAAGCCATAGATTAGCAACAACTCATGAGTGTTTTGAATGATTTTAGGCACAATAGAGTATGTAATAATGATTAAAGTATTATGGAAGCCATTGAACACCACATCTACCCTTTAAGGACTCTCAAAGAATTTTATGCAATGCGCGCAGAGTAGAGACCAAAAATTTGGGAGGCTCAATGAATATGGTAGGATTGTCAATATTGCATAATGCTTCTTGGTTTCCAAGGGGAGGCTCGAACCTGGGACCAAAGAAACTTTGGATGCCAAGCTAATCAGTTGAGCCAACCCCGTTGGGTCAATATTGCATAATGGTGGGATAAGCATCTCCATTGATTTTGCACTATATGGAACATACTAGGGACATGTTTTTTGCATTGCTCAAATTGTGTCACACGTTAATGTCACTTCAATATTTTGCCCATATACCAAAATAACTAAGCTACCCCTATATATGCAATCCATCACGCATGCATGTATTTGGGTCCAAAATATGAAATTCATGAGTATGAAGGGTTGCGACCTTTCCCTTCCTTGCAATTGCAAACACTAGTTATGTACGTATGGCGTACACGAGAGAGAGAGAGAGAGAGAGAGAGAGAGAGAGAGAGAGAGCGAGCGAGGTGCTGTATTCTATATTGTGGAGCTGGCAGATCATGGTTGATCGTAACATTGAACCTCCTTATGTGGTCTTCAGACCACCCAGACTCGTGGACTCGCAGAAAGATGAGGACGATCAAAATATATCCCTAGAACTGTTAAACCAGCTACCTGATGATTTATGGACCAGAGTGTTTGGGAATCTGCCTCTTCGGAGCATGTTCGTAGCAAATGCCGTTTGCCATGCCTTTAATCGGATACTTGCAAAGGTAGTACCTGTGTGTGTGAAACGCCTCCCATCTGAATCTGCTCCTTGGTATGTCCTTATCACGCAGGTTGCGTCTCCATGGGCTTACGATCCTGTCGGTGATAAGTGGTATCCGTTTCGATTAACGCTTGAAACAGAGCAGCTGGAATGGAGCTTGGATCTCTTAACAGAGTGGACGTGCCGAGCTATGTCGTCCGCAGATGGCCTGGTTTGTGTACCATTATTAAGAAAAAACATCTCTGAGAGGCTTGAGGTGGCAGTTTACGATCCTTATAACCAAAGATCTAAATTTCTACCTCCGACTCCAAAGTGGGGTTTGAGCGAAGGCTTCAACAGCACCAAAGTATCCACGCACGTCTGGATGATCGATCCAACAGTGTGCGAGTATAGAGTAATCGCAACGATATGCATCCCACGCTTGCGTGTTCGTGGTTGTCGTAACTTGCTGATTATATTTTCATATCACAATAAAACCAATAGTTGGGAAATCCTGTTTAGGTGGCGAATGCCCGAGGGTTGGATCATCTATAGCAACGGCGTCATCTGCCACAATATTTTGTACAATATTGTGCACGACATTAGCTTTCCAGAGGACCATTCTACTTGGAGGCCTACATTTTACTTGCACCGATACGATCTGACAACTAAAAGCAGCATTTCGTCTCAGCCAATGCCATCTTTAAGCGCATCACCAAGCGCTGTGATACTTAATTGCAAAGAAAATCTCATGTTAGTGGGACTAGCCGGATTCGAAAAGCTCATGAACGTGTGGAGATTCAATCCTGAAACGCTCACATGGGTTACAGTAAGCGTAATGCCTCGGACTTTCTTCCGCGCACTAGTAGCATCACCTGCTCATACGCGTCTGATAACATGCACGGGGGGAGGCAATTATATATATTTCCGCTCAGAGTTCAGGACTAAATTAGTGATATTCATTGTCTCGACGATGGATGAGGGGACATCTTTGACAAGGAATGCTTGGAGGGAAGCACGAGAGTGTCCTGTTGGTCTGAACATTGCCCATAGAGGCTTCCACTTATGCTACGAGCCTCAACTCCTACTTGGAGGATCACTATGATACTTGAGTACTGAATAGCTACTCGTCCTTAACCAAACAAACCACGCCAACCCCTCTATAAATCACACATCAACATCCTTTGTTTGTAGATCATAATTCATGGAATGACTTACTTGGTCATTTCTAGTCCTTCTATCTTTTGTTTGAAAATTTTAGTTGACGAGGCTACTTAGTCATTACTCTCTAGTGCTTCTTCTACCGTGCGTTTAGATTGATGAAAATAGATAACACTTTCAATCATTTGCTCTCTAGTGCTTCTTCTACCGTGCGTTTAGATTGATGAAAATAGATAACACTTTCAACCCTTGAATGGAAGGGAGAGAATGGAGAGACTTGTATAATTAGATGGTGATCTTCAAGAAAATGTCGTCTTGTCATATTAGCACGTGGCTAGGAGCTCGGGTTAGATCCCCAATACTCCTTTCGAGATCTTCAACATGGTAGTAGAGGTTTGCTTGCAAGGCGCCCACATTAGGAGGATCTGAGGATGCTAGCATGATGTTTGATTCCCATGAAGTTGGCCACATTTTACAACATACATGATGCACATACATGTCCCTCGCTAAGGTTAATGAGTTAAATTAGCAATAATCAACGTGTAAGTTGTTATATGGCTACTTTCTAAGTTCTACGGTGACACGTTTGCTTAGCTCTAGAACTATCGGGCCGATTCTTTTACGAGCCCGTGTTGAAGTCTTAAGTAACTTTTCTTTGTACTTGTGTAAAGTTGTGAATATACAGTTGTGAGAGAGCAATTTTGTCTTGCCTTGCCTTGAAGCATTTGATGATGGTGTGTTGTGGTGATTGAATCGATCGTTTTTATAGCGTATTAACACCATTGCGAGTTGAATGAGAAACATTGCGAGGTTCTAAGAATCTTTCAAAATTGACAAAAAAAAGTTCATTTCACAAAAACCATGTTTTTTGTGCATACAAATCTTAAAAATGATGTGTTCTTCTAATATTTTTAAAATACAAACATGTGAAAAATTATAAACCTACAAAAATATGCTTTTTTTGTATATCAAGAAGGTCAACAAAAAAAGTATGTTCAAAATCTCTCAAAAACCTACATAATTTTTTACTTGGTACTAATTTTTTGATTTGCTATTTATATAATATGTCTATTTCCATTGCAATGACCTTACGCACGTAGGGTGCCAAATCCCTCTCACTTATTAACTAGGGTTAGGATTGCCTTGGGATCCGAAAACCCTCCAACAGTATCCCCCACCAAAACTGGTGACGGTCCCACGACACCATGCGAGATTTATTCATTTGGGGCTCTGGTCGTACCTTGATAAATTGGTACTGCACCTTCTCCATAAATTCCAGGCGTGCTACCCGCAATTGGCGAGGGCTGGCAACGTAACTACTGATGAAATCCGGATCTCGGCGAAGGTTTTTGAGGTACTGAACTGATCCGGCGAAGGTTTCTGAGATCCTGCGAAGGTTCATCCTTCGCCCAAGGACATCGTTCGCCCAAGTATTGTAATAAATACAATTTTTGATGATCTGGCCCTTTGCCCAACCTAATTTTGGCATTCTAATTCCATATGTCAGGTCGACGAAGGTTAGTAAGGACTATAAGATGCTCGATGAAGGTTCCCAAAATAATAAGTTTCTGAACATTCACCTAACTTAAAACATGTATTATCTCTGGAAAAGAACCTTCGCCCAACTCAATATAGAGACATGTGAGGTGGATGTATGATCTGAAATCTCAGTGAAGGTTTCTAAGGTTGTATGTGCAAAAGATGACCCAAAAAGTGATTTTCAAAGTCATTTTTCATCAAAAATTATCTTCTGAAAATACTTTTCTTCCCCTTTTTCCACTCTGATGACTTTTTTGACTTTTGCTCATCATTTTTTTTTGTCTTTTTCTAAAGAAAATTCACTCAAGTATAAAAAACAAGAAAATTGTAAAACAATCACAATAAAATTGACAAGGTGTTGGATCATTCTCGTTGAACTGGCTGATCTGGCTGCCAAAACTTCCGTAGTCGGCTGCCATTCACCGGAGTGTCAAATCTTTTTCCATCCAAATGTTCTAAAATGACCGCGCCATAGTTCAATATTTCTTTCACTCTACACGGTCCTTCATCTGTGAACTTCAATTTGCCTTTAATCAGTTTCGTCTTATACATTAGTGCCAGATCTCCTTCCTTCAGATCTTTTTTGTGTAATCGGCGATCGTGCCATGCCTTGCGACGGGCTTTCTCTGCTGCTAATGCATGAACTGCCATCAATCTGGTCTCAAAAAGTTTTTGTAAAGCCTCATGACGCATCTGGAAGGATTTCACATCATCCAACCATTCCGTTGCTGCTATGCGTAGAGATGGTATCAAAAATTCAATTGGCATAATTGCATCTTGTCCATAAACAAGTTGAAATGACATTTGATTCGTACTATCTTTGTAAGTGGTTATGAATGCCCATAAAGCGAAATAATACTTATGTTCCCAATCAAAACGACTTGCTTCTACAGTTTTTCTCATAATGTTGTAGACAATCTTGTTGGAAGATTCAACTTGACCATTACCCCTTGGATAATATGGAGTACTAAATCAATGAATAACAAAAAAGTCTTCCAACAGACATTTTATCGTTTCATTAAAAAAATGTGTTCCGCGATCCCTAACGATCTCCATAGGACATCCAAATCTAGTAATAACATTTTCATAGAAAAATTTAGTCGTAGATTTCGCATCTGCAACTCGAACTGCTTTCGCTTCAACCCATTTGGTCATATAATCAGTAGCAACCATGATATATCTACCTTGAGATCCTCTTGCCGTAGGATGAATAGGACCAACATAGTCGAGGCCCCATTTTTAAAATGATGCTTGCGATAAAAATGGATGTAAAGGTTCATAGTTCTGTCGAGTAGGACGACGTGCTTGTTGACAAACATCGCATGACTGAATATAATTTTCTGTGTCTTTGTCTGGAATCCTGTTTCTTTTCTGGGACAATATATCTTCACATTTTAAGAATGATGTCAGATTAGTGGGTTGTCTTGAAGGGAGTGTAGTGGTCCAGATCTTTGATGACCCCGACGATGCTGCTATGGACACCGTTAAACAAACAAAATTTAAAAGCTGCCACTACAAGAGGACGGATGATTTCCAAGGCTTTTTTTGAGCGTTTGTTTTAAAGATAGTTTTTAAAATGAGTCACACAGGGAGCAGAATGCTCGAGCCTCGGGTCCGGTATTTGGCCTTGGAATAAGTCTACCAAATTTGAACTTGGTTTTGAAACATTTATAGAAAGGCATATAGAGAGGGTTATAAATCCACTAGAAGGCCTCGGAACATACATCAGAATATTGAATCTAGTTTGAGGGGTATACCGAGGTTGACCTTAGCATAAGCCTACCAAATTTGAACTTGTTTTTGAGACATTTATAGAGTGGGTTATAAAGAGGGTCCAGGTGGCCAGAGGCATTCTAGGACACTTTGCTAACCGAGAGTAATACCGAGACTGATGAAAAAAGGGCCCCTCGGTATAACCCACGGTATAAAACAGAATGTAAATGGATCTCACTTTTGGAATTTGTTACCTATCAACACATTGAATTCCATTTTATATCATCTTTGGTTGCCATATGCACAAGTGAATAAAGAAATTTATGTATCACAAAAAATGATGATCACAAATTGTGTACTCACAGGCATCGACTTCTTGTTCCATGTCAACTAGTCAATGAATAAAGTGTAATTGCATCTGCAAGCAATATGATTAATATTGCAATGAAATGAAATACATCGTACTGTCTCACTCATTCATTTGGTGGTTCATTGTTATCATTTGTCACATCATCATGCGACAAATCCGCCAAACCAAATGAGTCTATCTCCTATTCTACCCTAATATCTCCTATAGCTTCATCATTAATAAGCTGATCTTCAAAAGCTAATGGTGACGGTGATGATGAGTAAGATCGTGAAAGTGTGTCGTGTGCCGTCGAACCATCCGACGATGATACATCACACTCAACGTCATCATTAGCTTGTAAAGCTTGCACATGATCATCTTCCGAAATTGTGACATTGAATCCATCATCACGATCTTGTTCATGAGGTGCATCAACTGGCAGCGCCATGTCCTCCACGACATCTCTATCTTCAAAAATTCTTTTACTTCGAAGAGCGACTTGAATCACGTACCACCATCTAGGATCTGAACGATCGGGGTGAAAGACCACTCTTGTGCTTATTGTGGCAGAAGGCTGTCGACACATTTATTGCTGATCATGGAGTGCGTCAGGAAAAGAGTGGATAGAGATTTCTTACGTAAAACTTGAGGCTTTATTCAATAATGAGGAGCCTATCACGAACTCTTCAAGAAGTGTTTGGAAAGCTGGTGGCGATTGGTACTTGCGTAACCGGCTACCATTTATGGGCGTAGAAAATGGTGTCCCATCCAATGTCTCTAAAGTCATTGCCTGTTGGAGATAATTCTACTTGGTGCGGTGGCTACTCTAGATCTATCCATGTCAAGGTTGTAAGTGGTTTGTCCACTTTCTAAGATCTACATAAAATTTATAATACGAAAGAGAAAGATAGCATAACAAGACCTTCATGGTCTCGTTGACAAAGTGAGTCCCTCGATCACTAACTATCTCCACTGGGCATCCAAAGTGCACAATGATATTCTCGTAAAGGAACTTCGCAGTGGACCTATACGCACACTGCTTTGGCTTCAACCCACTTTGTGAGATAGTCTGTAGCCACGATGATATATCGGTCTTGGGTACTATGAGCAGTTGAGTGAATATGGCTGATGAATCAAGTCCCCATTTCTCAAATGGCGCTTGAGCCAATACAAGATTTAACGGCTCATAGTTCATCTTCATTGTTATACGTGCCCCCTGACATACATCACACTGCTTGATATATGCCTCAGTATCCTTGTGCATTGTTGGCCACCAACAGCCGGATTGTAGGATCTTGCGCACTACTGTAACATCTGCTGCAACCTTCTATTGCTTCATGCGAGAGGGACATTATTTGACTTGTCTCATGGGGTAGGATACAATGACAAATGATATTATCTGCCCCTCTTCGATACAGTTGGCCGACTGATATGGATGATCTTTAAGTACAAGTCTCCACTGTTGCACCTTGGATAGTGACCGATCAGGTTGGCCATTCATCAAACACTCAACTATGTCCACGGCCCAATCTGGTACAACATTAGCATATGGTAACTCATCATCAGGCTGAGGGTCCTTCTCCGTTGATCTGATTCAAGATACATGATCCACCATATAATGTTGTTTGCCTTTGCATACCACTATTCCAAAATCGAACTCCAACAAGAGTAACCATCTAGTGATTCTCCATGTGTTGTAGGTTTTGTTGACTAGGTAGAGCAAAGGTTGATGATCAGTGTAGAATGCAAAGTGAGTGGCCATTACATAATGGCGAAACTTCTTGACTGCAAAGAATTACCAAGGCTTATCGCTCAGTCATTGAATAATTGATTTCAACATCATTGAGTTGTCGACTGGCGAAGCAAATCAGAAAATCTTTCTTGTACTCGCCTGGCTAGGTCAAGACTGCTCTATTGTGTCAGTACAAGTTATGGGTGAAAAGGCTCAAGACAATCAATGACAACACTATGTGACAAAGCGAATCAACAGACTTGGACAAAAAAAGAAGAATCTTCATCAAGGATTCTCAAAAATAGTGCATGTGAAGGAAAAGTTCTGTGCAACTGATCCAAAATTCTCAAACTCCTTCACTGGTCAGTACCGACACAACAAAACAATGCTATCAAAGATGAAAACTTCAATATCTCTTCCAATGTTCATTAGGCGTTGAAATAGCCTTCGAAATAGTAAATATTGTAGATCCGCCTATTCCAACGGCCTTTCCGACCTGTCTGCTTCTAAAAAAATTGGATCCACTGACTCCTTTGCCTCAGAGGAAAGCCTGCATAGAAAACGTGGTGTCAATAAAGCCAAACTGAGATCACATTGAGATGGATACTATGATGCTAGAGAAAGAGAGAGTGAGAAAGGAGATTACCTTGCATCCAACAAATAAAAAAGCCTCCATCCTCCACTTTCTCTTTCTTTCTTGACCTCCCCACATTTGATTTTACAAGGAGTAAGCTATGAGGAAGAGCAAGGGCAACAAGCCAAGTGCAAGAGGAGCAAGCAAGAACAAACAAAATGCAAGAGGAGAAAGCAAAGAGCAATATCAAGAGAAGCAAGAAGAGCACTCAAATGTGAGGAGAATAAGGAGAGCAAGAAGAATAAAGTGGGTGAGCAAGGATCAACAAACAAGGGAGAGGACAAAGGCAGCAGGTACGTCCCTTGATTCCATCACCCACTCCTCTTCCCTCTTCAAAAATGCCGCAAAAAATGTCAGTCTTTTCAAACTTTTCAAGAATCTGTCTGACCCTCGGTATACACCTCATAGTAGCTTCAGTATATCGAGGGCAATTTAGAGGCCTTGACTAAATTAGAATTAGTATTCCTTGCTTGTTCCGAGGTGCATTCTTAATTGATGCATTCTAAATCAACTCAAAATTAATGCATTCTAAAAAACACACAATTTTCATAGATGGCCGGCTCCTCCCAAGCCTTGTCAAAGAATATATAGTGCACTTGACGGCACAATTTCTTATATGCTAAATTGTATTTCTCATATGGTTAAAGGATGTCATAAGTGTTTAAACATCGATGTATTTGGCATCCAAGACCTATTCTTGGGTGACCAGTGTTGGTCGGGTAACGATTTTTTATTTTTGGTTCTCAACCCGCTTATCAACCCGGTTCTAATTAAAACCCTGACCGGCGGGTACACTTGTTACCCTAAACCGGCTTATGTGTAGAACCGGCGGATATGTTCCTTTGTAAGAATCGGCCACAAGTTAGAACCGTCAGGTCCCTTTGATCCCTAGAGGGGGGTATAACCTGAGTATCATGGGCTGATAACAATCTAGCATATAATCTGTTTATGAATTGTAAAAAATGTATGAGCAGAGGTTGGAATGGACCTCGGAATAATAGATGGTATACTAGTAGCCTTAAACAGATCCAAATATTTCGAGGTCTGTTCCGATGACCGCTGATTCCCACCCCAGTTGAAAGACGTACCCATTATCAACAGATCTATCAATAAAAGTACAGATTTCTTTCTAGGATGTGCAGATATGTTTTCATGAATCTTAATGAAAATAACGCTGAATGTAGTTCTACACTACAAAATGTGGATCTACAACAAAAAATAGGAGACAAACTACTACAATATTGTATAGGTACTTGGAACTGCTAGTAGTTGTGTTAGTTAGCTGCTTGGATAATGTTAGAGCCCAAGAATCGGCATAAAAAACTGCAAAACAATTTCATATCAAGAACCCATGTAACAAATCCTCATAAGGAAATCATAAAACTGGTCAGCACAATTGAATAGTCCCCCAAGAAACAAATCACATGGCCTCTTCTCACCTTGCTAGCACTTAGCCAAGCAAAGTGCCTTATAGATTTTTCAGCAGCATTCTACACCATCCAGATAGAGGAAGTAGTTTCTAAAAATTGTAAATCCAAGAAAGAAAAGACTTCTGATATGGATTGGACTAGCAGTTCAAGGCGTAGCGAAACTCCTCACAAGGGAATAGGCAGCGGATCCTAGACATCAGTTGAGCTCGCCACCTAGAGAATTTGCATCCCAGCTTGAAGAAATGTTACGAGTGAGCCCACACCGCAAGCCCCACCAGCAGCAACTCCCAGCACACCACTGAGTAGTAGCCAGTTATAGGAGCTACTAAGCAAACGACCCACATTAGGGCTCCCACCCTTACTTGTTGCCCCTCAGGAAATTAGCTCACCTACAAGGGATGAGACAGGAGATGAGAAGCAAGCTAAGTAAGAAGTAACAGAAGTGGTCAAATTAGACCAAGGGGCCCAAGATCAAATTCATCAAGGGGACAAAATCACCATTGCGGCTTGGGAGTCAGATCACCACTTCAGACTTACACAACATATCCTAACGGGTTTGTCTCCCCTTGACAGCTATGACAAGGGCACCTCATCTCCCACAGCAGTTTAACCACCATCGACCACCCATGTGTCACCCCCAATAGCAGTGGTACCAGCTCCATCGGTGCCCCCAACTTGGGGACACCTCCAGATGAGATCGATGTTGTGCCAGAGGCCTATGCTGGCAACCTGCGCCCTTTCTCATGTGCATGGCCTTATCAAGGATCTCAATTAGATGTTTTCAAGCAAGGGCATCAAGTAAACAACTAAAGCCTTAGATTTTACGTAAGCGATTTCCTATCCACGCTTTTTCTGACGCATTTCCTCACTAGCAATAAACATGTCGACAACCTTCTACCATAGCAAATGCAAGCAAGTGTCATGGGACCTGCCATCACCTATTAGGTGGGGGATAATGCTGGACACTTAGTGGGTCCTACCACTAAAGTGCTATTGGCTGAGCTTACCAAGTGGGCCCCGCATAGTACACCGTATAGTTAGAGTAATAAGTGTGAGAGCACTGTCTTCCTGCATGTATAAGCCTAACCCAATGAGCACAAGTAGCAAGTTGTAATTTATAGGAATGAGCTACTTGGGACATATAATAATTAAAAAACCTGAAAGTCAAATTTGAAAATGTTGAATTTATCTCCTCTACTCTCCTAAATCCCATGTTAATCTAGTTCCATTCATTGCTGCATATTTAGTTGCATTGTCACACAACTCAACTACTGAAGACGAGCAAGAGAAGAGGCCGACATATTGGGTTTGTCCGACTTATCAGGAAGATCCAACTTGGCCGACTTATTGGAGAAACTTTACTTATCCGACATATCGGAGAAGTCTGACTTATCGGACCTCCTCACGCTCACTTCCTGTACTGTGCACCTATCTTGACAATGACAACATCCACGATCTTCGTCTTGACGACACAACAGCTCCACACCATCTTTTGTACACTCATTTGCACAAATGTAAATTGTATATAGATCATTGTAATCAATCAATGAGTAGTAGTTAACGAGACAGACACTGTAGATGCCTTCATGCATCGATTCTTTCTTCAGACGGATTGTCAGTAATAAGCTATAGCTTTTACAGATTGTAGTTAGCTTTGTGAGCATGCGGTTACACCCGTAATTGTCTTGTGCTCACCTGCATTATCTGACTTGTATTTCATTACACTTGATCTGAATAAACTATTGTCTGGTTCTGCGTTTAGATTCTTTGTCAATATTGTATGCTTTCCACTTTCTGTTCTGACTTTCTGACTTGTATTTCATTACACTTAATCTGAATAAACTACTGTCTGGTTATGCGTTCAGATTCTTTGTCAATATTGCATGCTTTCCACTTTTTGTTTGATTTTTTGATTGCTTTGTCTGATTGTCTGCTCTTCGCTTCGGCAACCACAGTGCAATCAAGCTCTAGTTCATTCTTGTGTTCGCCTACTGTTAACGCTTATTCTTAACCAATAGTGCACGCACCGAGGGAAATCTCGCTTCCAAATATGCGTTCCCCAACATGGTATCAGAGCATTGATATCAAAACCTATCTGACTACTTAAGCGGTTTTACGTCAGAGCTATTTCTATAGCCTGATAGGCTTCCCATAGAACCTGATCCTACTAGCCGATAGGATAATTGTTTTCTTGTTCTGTAAGTTTGCAATAGATTTTCATTCTTAAGTCACTGATAGTTACTACTATCACTTAGACTAATCTTCCACATGGATTCCCAAGGCAAATCCAGTCCTATCATGGACAAGCTTGATGGAGCCAATTACCATCTGTGGAAATTTAGGATGAGAACTGTGCTAATGGCCAAGGAGTTGTATGACATTGTTACAGGTGCAGAGGCAAGACCTGAAGCCGACGATGCAGCAATCTCCCGATGGAAGCTGAAGGATGGCAAAGCATTCGCACTAATCCTCAACATTTCAACACTCAGATCGACCATGTGTCTGAAGCTCAGACATCCAAGGAAGTCTGGGACATCTTGAGTACATTATACGATGTGGGAGATATAGCTTCCAAGCTACATCTCAGGAAGAAATTTTACTCCCTCAAGATGACAAATGGTAATTCCCTACAGAATCACATCAACTAGTTTAAGAACCTACTAAAGCAAATGGCCGTTGTCGAATCTGCCATAGACGATTAAGACGCAGTAATGACACTACTATCAAGCTTGCCAAGCTCATACGACAGCTGGGTGATGATCATCACAACACACCCAGAGCTGACTCTCTCAAGAGTCATTACAATGTTGTTGTGGATAAGTAAGGTTTCTCCGATAAGTCGGCCAAATTGGATCTTCCGGATAAGTCGGACAAACCCGATATGCCAGCCTCTTCTCTTGCTCGTCTTTAGTAGTTGAGCTGCGCGACAATGCAAGTAAATATGCAGCAATGAATGGAACTAGATTAACATGGGATTTAGAAGAGTAGAGGCGATAAATTCAACATTTTCAAACTTGACTTTTAGGTTTTTTAATTATTATATGTCCCAAGTAGCTCATTCCTATAAATTACAACTTGCTACTTGTGCTCATTGGGTTAGGCTTATACATGCACGAAGACAATGCCCTCACACTTATTACTCTAACTATATGGTGTACTATGGTGGGGCCCACTTGGTAAGCTCAGCCAACAACACTTTAGTGGTAGGACCCACTAAGTGTCCAACATTATCCCCCACCTAAATAGGTGGCGGGTCCCACGACACTTGCTTGCATTTGCTATGGTAGAAGGTTGTCGACACGTTTATTGTTAGTGAGGAAATGCGTTAGAAAAAGCATGGATAGGTGATAGGGGAAAAATTCCCGACGGGGGATTGGTCTCGCCAAGAAGCCCTACAGAGAAGGGCCCACACTGCCCTTACGTGAGTGATTGGGGAATTGCCACTTCCAATCCCGAGGGCCATCCCAACCACCCCGTGCTCCCCAGCCGTTGAGGGTTTTCCAGGTCCCCAGAGACACGGCTACAGGGAGGTGTAATTGTAATCTCAGTCCTATCGGTCTTGCGGCCTAGATTTCTCGTCTTCTAGATTGTCCACCCCTCTATGTAGAAGTCCGTAGAGGGGTCATCGCTACTAGTTTCATCTCTCTTTGTTTTTGGTGGATCTAATTCTGGGGGTATGTTATTACTGCTAGCTGGTCCGGGTAATTGCACTTGCGATCCAAATGGTATGAAAGGCTGGGTGGGTCTCGTGTAGTCGGTGGAAACGGTGTAACTCAAATGCAAGAACCCATCAATAATGAACTCATAGGTTTCAAAGTAACTATAGCCCCCACAATGTTGTATTCTAAATATAGTATTTCCTGCCTGTAAGTGAGGGTAAAGCGTCGGGGTATGAAAATAATAGTGTGTGGCTCCTTCCCAGATTAATTGACAGACATCCCCTAATGTAGGGTGAAACGATTCTCATCCATCATGTTCAAGGGTCCAACCCCCCACGAGGGAGGGAGTAGTTCGGCGCATTTTCCATCCTATGTCTCTAGAGGCACCTACCATGGCCGCGTATCTATATCTCAAAGTACAAGTCCGGGTGGTATTGCTCATGCCAGTATCTGTGGTTCTTCACGACGGTCGAGATTTCACGGCTAGAGGTCACATGAGTGTAAGCACCCACAAATGCTATAGAGATTTCCATAGGGGTACTCAATTAGTGATCATAGGTCCAATGAAATGAAGTCATCATCGGTTGCTAGTTATTTACTTAGAATGTGTAACTAGAGTGTTCAACCGAGCATGGTGAAATAAACAGACAATCATCAAATGGTTATACTACAATATCTCTTAGTTCCGTGTAGTGTGAGGGTGCCAATTATACGCGTCGCCTTGTTTGGTAGGCGGTGGTATTTTGCCAAGCGTCAGGCCTAGATATTTCGCTAGGCAATTCCAACGATGGAGGTGACTATGACGACCCCTAACCGAGCAGTGTGTTTCAACCACGTACGGTGGACCCGCTCTTCTATATCAAAGAGGTCGAGCTTACGACTCAAGTACACAAAATTGACTAATTGTCAAGTACAATGTCAAATGGGACTTTGCAAACTAAGCATCATACACGTAAAACTTTCAACCTTCAATAGTTACGAACATAATATGAGAGGCCGCAATCAGCATACTAATGAACATGGTCATCATTAGGCAACTTCATACTAAAGAACAACAGAGTCAAGCCAAATTCGAGTTACACTATACTAGCAATGCGAGCACCATGTAAAACATAAGATTGAGTCTTGGAACCCAACAATCATAGATAAATTGACTAGCAACACCATACTTCAAAAAATTCCAAAAATATACCTTGTGTGTGTGGGGCCCGATGATGTGCCTTCAAGAAAACTGCCAAGTCATGAATGTGTGTTGTGTCAATCATCCATGAGCTTCCCTCTCCTATGCTCGGACTCTCCAAGAACTCCGGCTTAAAGGCGTGGAAAGGCAACCCGAGAGTATAGAGGCAGCTCAAGAACTCTTGCTTAAAACCAACCCTCTGGCTCCGCTTGGAACATATTTTGGTGAGGTCGTGATTGAACCCTTCCAACCCACCAATGCGTCAGCAAAGCAACTCTTACGATTCAATTCTGAGATGGGTATTGTAAGCAAAAGGTTTGTATGCAACCAAACTTGATGAAATGTGGCACTCAGTCAGGTTGACCCTCCAACGACGGGCTGGTAGAACTCTTGATAAAAACGATAAAGTGCCATAATGTGCACAGACAGAGCAACATCAACAATTCAACCCTTACACTGAGGTGGTGCAGAAAGTCAAGGCGAACCATGAAAGTGGATAAAATGTCAAAATGCGATCCACGAACATCTCTATATAACAGTAGAAGCGCGATCTTGTCTTCTGACAGATTGTATTACCTCATCCGGGTCTGTTTGTGGATCTGTTGTACTGTAAAAAATTTGAATCGAGCTCACGATTTCAACAACATCATGTTATTTCCCAAAGGACCGAGTGGTACATCAATCAATTTATTCTTTTCAAGATGAACATACCAACTATCTTCAGTCAATATTTTAGACATTTCAACAGATGGAACAGTTAGGGATAAGGATGCATATGTATACTCAGGAGAAGTTTCTTTTATATACAAATGTCTGGTTGACAAAGGGCATAAGAAATGAAAAAGGCAAGGTTTAGGTAAGGATATGTATAATAGGATTCTGTAATCAGATTTATGGATCAAAGCAAATTTTGTTCCTTCAATCCTTTTAGGTATTGACAATAGTTTGATTCCCAATCTGTGTATATTTCTCACAAATTATGGAAGTAAGGTGGATTAGTAATTGAAACACAGATAGGTTTGGAGCTTGATGTAATTCCATAAACATCAAAAGTATTTATAGTACTTATTTTATTCACGTGCTCATCCAGAGCAAGTAAAATATTGTTTTCAGGTTGTTTAAGGTATTCAAGGATGTATATTTTTAGACAGCTCAGCATTAGCTTTGATTAGCTCATGATCTTTCTGTGCTAGCTCAGATCGGTCTATTGTAAACTTAGTGCTCAACTTCCTTGAAACTTTTTCCAGAGTAACCGTGTGGCGAATGGAGTCTTGAGTATCCAGAAATAATTGGCCGAAGACTTGCTTGAACATGTCTTCATCCAAAATTGCAGGTTCAGCTTTGTTTTCCATTCTTTGCTCTGATTGTCTATCAAGATACTGGATTTCTTCTTGTTGAGTGACATCCTACTGCTACTATGCTTTGGCCTGATGCTTGCTGCTGAGTGATATAATTGTGGGGTTGTACTGATACAAATTAATGTCTGACAGTAAATTTCTCACTCAAAACGCTTCTTTAGTAGATTGGGAAGCAACAATGTATTCTGCTTCTGTAGAAGAAAGAGCGATGGAGGTTTGCTTACGACTGTTCCATGAGATAGGACTGCCGTTGAAGAAGAATGTAAATCTAGATGTGGACTTACAATTGTCTACATCTCCTCCCTAGCTTGCATCAGAATATCCACTGAGTTGATGAAGATTGTCGTTGCCAACTTCTCCATAACAGATGCACTGGTCCATGGTAGTTCGAATGTACCTCATGACTCTTACGAGAGCCTTCCAATGGGTAATGTCAAGATTAGCCATATATTGACTGACTGAGCTTACTGCAAAAGAGATGTCAGGCCTTGTATAGACCATTACGTACATGAGAGATCCAAGTATCGATCGATAAGGGTACTCTCTCATCTGATCCTCTTCTTGCTTGGTCTGGAGACATTGGTCCTTTGACAAATGCAGGCCTGGATTCATCAATGAGTGAGCTAATTTACAATTCATTAGATTGTATCTATCAAGAACGTTGTGAAGATACCTTTGTTGAGTGATATAAATCAGTCTTATCGCTCTGTCTCTGTGGATCTGAATGCCCAAACAAAAGTGAGCTTCGTCCAGATCAGTCATGTCAAACTCCGAAAACAGCATCTGCTTAGAATCCTTGACCAAATTGGTATTGTTGCTGAAAAGCAATGTATCATCTACATATAAGGTGATGATAGTGAAGGATTGTTGCACCGACTTGGAATAGACATTGCAATCAACACTGCTTGGTTGGAATCCTTATTTGATGAGGAATGTGTTGATCCTCTCAAACCAAGCTTTGACAGATTGTTTCAAACCGTAAAGTGCTTTATGGAGTTTACAGACATGATTCTTCATACCTTCCAGAACGTATCCTTCGGGCATGTAGATGTCTTCTTGTATAACTCCATTCAGATAAGCTGTTTGAACATCAAGTTGATGTACTTTGAGGTCGGCAACTGCAGCATATGATAAGAGGGCTCGGATCGACGAATGCTTGACTACTGGACTGAAAGTCTCACTGTAGTCGACGTTGGGGATTTGAGTGAATCCTCGTGCTACCAGTCTTGCCTTCCTTCGATCAATTGTTCCATTGGCATTGTATTTGATCTTGAAGATCCATTTGCAATCAATGATATTGTAGCCAGTAGGAGCTTCAACCAGTGACCACGTCTGGTTCTTGATCAGAGAGGAATACTCTCTGTCCATAGCTTCTCTCCAGAGATCAGAGTCTGGTTGGCTGAGTGCCTCTTCGACTGTCATCGGTTCCTATATCAAGAGACATGCAGACTCAGGAGTATACCTTGTGGGCTGTGTGCACACTCGGCTTGATCTTCTAGGAGGAATCAACTGATGAACCACTCCTGGGATTGTTAAAATTGGAAAAACAAAGCAATATTGATTTTTTGGCTTGCTACAAATGTTGTACCATGCAAGTATGTAGCTCATAAATGCAAAATGCCATGTTTGGCCTACATAGAACTCAAGCTACATGGTTATGTAATATCTAGTTTGAAGAATACAACTTGCATATGGTTTGTAGACATAGAATTGGCAAATTCATGCTTGTAGAAACTCGTGGCAATTCACATGCATTGATTGTAAGTGATCCATAGTGACATGCAAGGCATGCACAAAGTGTAATGGACACATGCATGATGATTTGTACTTTGTTAGTTAGAACTAGTACACTTGTAAAAAGTTGGTAGAATTTTTTGCATGGCAAGTGACAAATGTCACATAGACTCTAGATATCACTTTAGTTGTCATTTTGGAATGGATAGATGTGGTTCTACCTCGAGCTACCTTAAACTCCATAAATATGTGTAGATCTCTTCACAAGCATGCAACTACAATTGAGAGTAGAGATGTTATATTCCATGAAGATCAAAAATACATTCTTGAGAAGGCCGAGTTCAAAGATTCTTATAAAGATACTCCAATCATCACCCTTGAAGATTATCATGGAGAGATGGGTCCGAGAATTGAGGAGGAGTCACCTCGAATCTTTTCACCAAGGAGATCTCAAAGAGAAAGATCTGAGCCTAGAAGGCTTACCTATGAAGATAGAGGCAAGCAAGTGGAAATCAACTTCACTAATTATGCCTATTTTATTTCTCATGAGGAGCCGAAGGATGTATATGATGCACTCAACTTGAAGGAATGGTACCTTGCCATGAAGGAGGAATATGAAACTTTGATGGCCAATAAGACATGGGAGTTTGTGGATCTTCCATCCAACAAGCACATCATTGGTTGTAAGTGGGTTTTTTGAGTCAAGTATAATCAAGATGGCACAATCAACAAGTACAAAGCTAGGCTTTGTGCTAAAGGTTTTGCTCAAGTTTATGGACTGATTATGAGGAGACCTTTGCCCCAGTTGCAAAGATGGTATCAATTAGAATCATAATTTCTCTTGCTTGTTTTTTCAATTGGCAAGTTCTTCAACTAGATGTCTCTAATGCATTTCTAAATGGGTATCTAGAAGAAGAGATTTATATGGATTAGCCTATTGGGTTCATCCATGATAAAGAAAAAGTTTGCTTGCTCTTCAAAAGTTTATATGGATTGAAGCAAGCTCCAAGGTCATGGTATTCTCAACTTAACACCTTTCTTGAGTCACTAGGATTAAATCTTAGTAACTATGATCCTTCCTTATATGTCAAGTTTTTTGATAAAGATATTGTCATTCTTCTTATTTATGTTGATGATATCATTCTGACAGGAAGTAGTATCAAGTTAGCTGAGGAAACCAAGATTGCACTTGGAACAGAGTTCAAGATGCAAGATCTTGGAAAAATTCACTATATTCTAGGATTAGAGATTGACTTTCTTAAAGATAAAGCTTTTGTATGTCAATCCAAGTATGCTCTTTCAATGTTAAAAAAGTTCAATATGTTGAATTGCAAGAGTATAGAAACACCTATGGAGCAAAATGTAAAGGATTCTAACAAAGGTGATGAAAGATCCTTCCTAGACATCACACTTTTTAGAAGTCTTATAGGCTCCTTAATTTGGCTCACAATAACTAATTCGCACAAGTGGTTTTGAGGTGTAAAATGATGTTTTCGAGGGGGTTGCAAGCTCTGCGAGTGGTGAAAATGGAGAGTTTCAGCACAAATGGAAAAAATTCAATTTTGGTAGTAGTTTCTCCTGTAGAAGTATTCGCACACCTAAAAAAGTAATAGCCCTTTCCTTGTGCGAGCAAAAAAGTGGTTCTGCGAATACTTTACCTCGTGGAATTCGTGCAAACAACAAAATTTTAATTTTCATCATTTTTCGATCATAGAAGTATTCGCACACTTGAAAAGGGGGCGAGTCCAAAAAGTGGCTCTATGAATACTTTACTTCATTGGGGTGGCCGAAAATCGAATTTTTTGGATTTCTCACCTGAAGCGCTCCAAGGAGTATTAGCACACAGGTTTAGAGTGTAGATCAGCTCAAGATTAGTCGATTTTACTAATGTGCGAGTAGGTCTAGACTTGAAAATCACATTAGAAATGCAAAAAACAAGTTTTTGAGAAGAAATCCAATGTGGAGCTCAAATCAGTACTCGCACAGCTGAAAAAGATGGATCTTGAGATCTGCAAAGGTCGAAAATGGGCTGTGCAAGTGGGTGAAGTGAACAATTTTCAGCATGTTATTCAATCTGGTGGTTGGTTGTGCTGCAACAGTATTCGCACACAGCTCAAAGTGGATGGGGATGTGTTATCAGTACCAAAGAATGACTCGCCCACTTAGTTTTCGCACAAAATGAGGTGTAATTTGGTCAGAAATAGTTGGGCGATTCTGATATGGTCACCAATTTGAAGTACTGATTTGGTGTAAGGATTTAGATGGAATGACTTGCACACCTACTTTTGGGGTAGATGAGGCCGAGTTTAGGTGCAGTCGTGACTGGGCGAGTGGTGTCTAGGTGTATTTTTGGCGGGAAACCAAAAATTCAAGAATTTTACCTGATAACTCGCTCAAGAGGACTCGCCCAATTTACCAAGTGTAGATTTTCTCTCCAGCGAGTCATAAAGTTGCTGGGCGAGTGGGTTCAGGACTGGTTTTGTTGCTGGGAAGTGAAAAAACAGGGTTTATGAAAAAAAATGTTTCAAGCAGCTGACAGAGGACTCGCCCACCTGCAAAACATGGATCTTGGGACCTGCAGGGAAGGAAAAGTGGCTGGGCGAGTGGTTTCTAGGCCGAAATTTGCCTGAAACGAGGTTTGATGTCTTTTTCTCTAAAAAAGATGGGAAAAGGATGAAGATGTTGAAATCAGCCTTCTGGTACTCGACCACCTGCAAACAATGGATCTCAACACTTGCTGATGTGTTTTATGGGTTGTGCGAGTAGGTACTTAGCAAATGGGTCGCTTTTTGGGCTGAGCGAGTAATGTAGACCTGCTGCTGCGCGAGTGGGCTGGTGCAAAAAAAACATGCTACATGTCAGAATCAGTGTGAGGTGGAGATGGTTCATGAGCTCATCCCCTTTCTCAAAAAGTTGGCAGCAGCAGGGAGAGGCTGAGATGGTTGTAGAGCGCTCGCTATTCTCCAAAGCATGGCTACCTGGAGAAGACGACATGTCAGCAACAAGGCGCAGCAGCTGCTGGTGCTCGCCATTCTCAATTGCTCCATAATCTCTCGCTGTATCGGCCTTTCTAACCTATTACACTTCCGTTTATTTCTTGCTCTATATTCATTTCTCTTCTATTCTTGGTAACCAGGTCACTGTCATCATTTTGACTCTCAGCACCATGACCCTCTTGTGAATGTTTGAGCTCTGACAATTTGATATCTTGTTTATTTGAAGTATCAGACACTGTAGCACCATCTATTTCTTGGTCCTCCTGCCCCTTGCCAGTAGATGACTGACTTGTCCCTCATCACTGAGCTTTGATACAGAGTCTGCGTGATCTCTTGCTAAGCTTTGCCTGTCCCACAGCATGAAGGTAGAACAGAGCAGCAGAACAAAAATGAAGGCAAGTTTGTGGGGTTTTCTCAAATAGAATGAGGGGCGAAGAAGCCTCCTTGCACTTGATGAGGGGACCCTCAGCCTTGCCATTTCTAGTGAAAAAAAGGATCTGTTCAGCTGGGTTCATATCAGAGAAGTAAAATTGAGCAGACCCAAATCTTGTGCATTTGCATCTGCGTCAGGATCGCCCACCACCTGAAGGGCCTTGACTGTGTGATCACAAAGTATGACAGCACCTGCCACAAGGTTGATCAAGCATCAGCTGATAGTTTGGAAAGGGGAAATAGCAAAATGTTCAGTAGAAGTGATCACATCTAGATCTGCTACTGAGGTTGATTTTGTTGTTGCAGCTCTAGCTCTAGCTCTATCTCTCTCTCTCTCTCTCTCTCTCTCAAAAAATAAATAAATAAATGAATGGATCGGTCTGGCGGATCCTAAGTTGCTGCCCTTCTGAAATGAAACAAAGAACACGATACAAGATATAAACAAGATATAAACATGAGATTTAAGCAAGATTTTACACTACAAATGCAAGAAAGAAAGCAACAAGTTAACAAACAAGTCTAAAAGTGATAAAAAAGTGGCAACGGCGTCTGAAAACAAGCAAAAAAACACCAACAAAAGACATAAATATTAGTTTAAAACACTACAAAACATAATTTTTAAACTACAAAAAAAAATGGAAAGAGCGACATCGGTGCCAATGTTACCTTATTAGCATTATGTTGGTTTATTAGCATCCCTTCGGCTATGGCTCGAACTAGCGTGTGTTATGGTTGTGGCTAATCCAACTAGCATGGGGAAGGAAGCATGAAGGCCAAGGGATAGCATGGTGGTGAGCATTGTGAGGGCTAGATCCACTCTTTCTTGCATAAGCTCATCTTGTTGCCAACACAAATGAGAAAATATTATTAAGAAACCTTATCTCAACCCTTAATTTGAGGCTTTTCCTTCCAAACTAAGGTGGCCATCCTATCCTCTCTCTTGAGACACCCAACCAAGGGGAGGCAACTAACTCAACAATACATTCCATACAATAGTTTACAACCAAATGGAAGATTCACAATGGGGAGACACAAGAGAGGCGGAAAGATCCAAAATGCAGAATTCCTCTACAAGTGTTCACCTACAAATGAGCTCTCCACATTGGAGTATAGTTGGAGGCCCTTGTTTTACAAAGAACCATCAAAAACTCAAAACCAGATAATTTAGTTAAGTTACAAGCCATAGTAATTTAAGTACAAAACTAAGTCACTTACAAAAGGTTCCATGGGACAAACCCCCAATAGACCATATGACTTATTTCTATAAGTTAGGTTCCATGGGACAGACCCCCAATGACCTAAGCTATAGACCCGCTTTAATTATATAACTTGAACTAATTTGAATTACAATATGGCTAGAATTATCGCAGGGAATATTAGCCTACATTGGTATTGAGTGCATCTTGGACATCCTTTGGCTCTTCACGTGAGATGAAAAATGCATAATTAGTCGAATCAAGGTCCACTTGCTTGCCTTTGTCAACATATGAGAGCCTCTTGGGCTCGGATCTATCTCTCAAAGATCTTCTTGGTGAAAAAATTCTAGGAGACTCCTCCTCAATTCTCGACCCCATCACATCATGATTGTCTTCAATAGAGATAATTTGTGATGCATCTTGAGATGCCTTGATCTTGGCCCCATCCACGTTTGAATATTGACCTTCATGAAAACTGACATATCTACTCTCAATCACCTTTGAGGTAGAGAGTATAAAGATTCTATAGGCCTTCTTGGTGGATGAGTATCCAACCATGATCCCTTTGCTTGAGCATGAATCATCTTTCTTCCTTGTTTCCAAGGGAATATGTGCAAAGCAAATACTACCATATACTATAAGGTGATCAGCTATAGCCTTCTTCTTGAATAAGATCTCATATGGTGTCTTCCCACCAAGATTAAGATGTGGGAGCCTATTATAGCCTCTCCCCAAAAATCTTTAGACAAAGGTGCTTCAATCCTTATGGCTTTGGCACACTCACATAAGGATCTATTCTTCCTCTCGGCCACTCCATTTTGAGATGGTGAATAAGCACAAGAGAACTCTCTTTTGATGCCTTCTTTCTCACAATAGTCATGGAATTTGTTGGAGATGTACTCTCCTTCTGCATCACTCCTCAAAGCTTTGATCTTCAAAGAGAATTGTTTCTCAACATATGCTTTGAATATGAGAAAATAATCATACACCATGGACTTTGAAGAAAGAAGATAACGTCCAAGTGTATCTTGTGAAATCATCAATAAAAGTCACAAAGCAAGTGGCTCCTCCTTTGCTTTTGGATGATGAGAAGTGCACATCTGAGTGTGTCAACTCCAAAGGATGTGTGCTTTTGATGGAAGATCTTGCATGTGCCTTCATGTGTGATTTTGAAATAGCACAAGCCTCACATGGCTTGATCTCCTTGGAAAGTGTCTTTGGCAAGCCAATAGCCTTGGCTTCTTTGATCATAGAAAGCATGGATTTGTAATTGGGATGTCCCAATCTCCTATGCCATAGCTCCTCCTTGGAAAGCTTGGTCACATGAGCAATATCACAAGAGTTTGCACTCTCTCTTGGATCCAATTTGTAGATGCCTCCAAATCTAGATCCACGTGCAAGGATCTCATCTTCTTTCTTGATAACACAAGTATCAACATGGAATTTCACATCAAGTCCACTATCAAGAAATTGGCCAACACTTATAAGGTTCTTTGTAAGCTTAGGAACAAAATGAACCTTGTTGAGAGAGAGAACTTTAGAAGATGCAAGCTTCAAGGGAATACTTCCTATTCCTTCAATTTTGCACTCTTGATCATTTGCTATATATATAGACTTCTTGACTCATTCATAAGGCACGATGGATGAGAAGGAATCCTTGGAGCTACACATATGTTATGCTCCACTATCAATATACCAAGAGCCATCCTTTTTTAAAGGAGAAGAGGAGAAGCTAGAGACCATAAGAGATCCTTCTCCATCACTTGCAATAGAGTCTTCTTTCTGATGTTGGCTTGCTTGAATTGGTTCTTCTTCTTGAAGCAATTTGTGGCATAATGGCCTTTCTTGCCACTAAAGAAGCATTTGATGTTCTTCTTCTTCACCTTAGAGGTAGAAGCTTGAGAGAAATCATCCTTCTCTCCATCTTTGTTCTTGTCTTTTGATTTGTCCTTAGATAAGTGTTGGTGTTGATTCTTGGTCATCCCTTTGTGCTTATCTTTGACAGAAAGAGCTTTGCCATCACCATTATGATTGAGAGATAATTCATCCATCCTCAAAAGCTTGTTCTCATGTCTTGATTCTTCAGCTATAAGAACTCCTTGCAAGGCCTCCAAGCTTGGTAAATCCTCCTTGATAGCATAAGATTGGACAAGATTTTCATATTATGACTTGGACTAGCTCACTTTGATAGAATCTCAAATACAAACAAGCTCCCTATGAATGTCTTTAACTCTCAAAACAAATAATGTATTGATTAAATGTATTAGTTGCATCTCAATGTTGATTATGAATCGTTAAATGTCTGTTCTCTGTGTTAGGTTCGTATTCTAGCGGTGTATATTTTATGTCTTAATGATTCATCCATTGTTGCCAAAGGGTGCTTGTGACGATATAGCACCTCTCATACGTTTCGTAGTACCACAGACTATTGGATACACAATTATCCTGTAATGGAGCACATGAGAGACTGTGAAGGAAACAATCTTGTTCGTGGTGGTGTAGAAAAAAAACCCCCATTTTTTTCATTTTTTGGTCGAGATGTGCTGCAAACCAGGAGGTGTCGTAGTTGATTCGTTTTTGGGTTGTGGAGCTACAATATGTGCATGTGGAACCACGAGTCGATATTGTATTGCTATGGACAATGATCAACATGTGCTCGATTTAGCAACACATAGATACGGTGATCTCCTGCTACATTACTAAAATTTTCTTTTGGCATGCGTTTAAATGTGTCTATCCTTACACAGTTTACATTCTGTTTGCAGAGGCATCTAGTTCTACCGCACATACAGAGCTTGGTGATGTTGAGGAGGAGGAGGATGATAGGACCAAGTGGGACCTGGATATCCTTGACAATTAGTAAGTCTATTCATTGATTTTGATTTATGGATATTGATATCTCTGTTGTCCGATTCTGGGAACGACATGGAATATTCTAGAATATGGCAAGAGGCTTTGCAATAAGCCCAAACAATACATAAATAAAGTAGAGAGTCAGAAGTATTAGAAACAGGCAACCAGTTGGCATCCTGCTGCATGTGTGAGTCCAACATTGGGCCTTAGGCTAATAAGTGCCATGGAGCACAATTATTCAATAAAGTATTTTAAACTTAGCTTTTGTAAGTTCTTAAGTTGAGAAACACAACTTGACCTCAAGAAACACAAAGTGATCTTGACGATCAAGATAGTGACCCTGATGGAACTTCAATAGCCAATCAGAGTGAAGGGGGCTCACCTCTCAAATCTATAAGAGGGAGCCATTTCCCTTGTATTTCATCTTCTTCTACTCTTCCTAACAAAACTCTGTCCTGTTGGATTTATCTCCTTTACTCTCCTTAATCCTATGTTAATCTGCCTCCATTCATGTTGCTGCATTTTTTCTCATGTTGTCGCACAGTCTGCATATTTACATGTAAAATAAGGGTCCAATCAGATTGTAGGGATGATAAATCACTCATCCAATAGGATTAAAGAGGTGCTAGAAAAAGGATCCAATAGGAATTGAGCTTGGACTACCTTGAGATACTACATGTACTTTGATTTCCTTCACTATTGTAATTGAGTTTTTGAGAGTTATTGGAGATTGATCAATTTGTGAGTATTCTACTTTATCTCTCTATTCGAGGCCAATTACTTGCATTCTCTCTCTACCCAAGAGACAACTTTTTTAACTTAGTTTTTTTCATGAGTACTTTCTGTTGGATTATACTCCTACTAATCACCTAATCGACATTTTTAATCTTCGTCTGACTTTTTTCCAAACCTGCAGATTAAGTTTGTGTTTTTACACAGTTTGCATAACTACTCAGAAATGGCTCACAATGTCGTCATTTTCGGGATTATCATCTTTCTGGATTTTCTCTCACTTTGCATTTTTTGCAAAATGCCAGATGCCTTAAAAGTTAAGGAAATGACTTTGGCAAAGACCTTCGCATTTTTCACCTGTGACAATTTACGTTCATTTCTGCAGAGTTATAGTTTACGTTTAAATCTGCAAACAAACTGTTTATGACCAAAGCCACCAACTTGCATTAATCCATTAGCAAGTAATTTTTTAGAAGTCCTAACTAGATGGATGCCAGCACATCACAGCCAACTGGATGACGCTTTTGACGACCTAATTGCTTAGTATAAATAGCTGTTCATATTCCTACAGTTTTAAGTTGGAACAATGCGATCAATAGATCAGCAAATATAAAAGGAATCGTTTCAAATATTAAACAGGAACAGAAAAGCTTCTACTAAAGAACATAGAATAGCTAAATTATTAAAATTATTATTGTTATTGTCTTTGTTGTTGTTGAGGCTCAACTATAATATTGTATGAGAAAGCAAACATATGATGTAAAAAGGACAATAAAACATATGATTTTTGTGGGCCCTCATGTCGCGCTATCATTGTGTGTGTGTGTGTGTCTCTCTCTCTCTCTCTCTCTCTCTCTCTCTCTCTCTCTCTCTCTCTCTCTCTCTCTCTCTCTCTCTCTCCACACAGAATGACATCTTGCCCATTCAAGCAACTTCCTGTTGTTGCTATAGGTGTATGTGATAGTAGAGGTGTATGTGAGCAAGACACACATGTGCACACACACACAATGATAGATTGCGCTGTCATTGTGTGTGTGTGTGTGTGTGTGTGTGTGTGTGTCTTCGCTCTCACACACACACACAAATGTAGATTGCAAAATCCATGTGTGTGTTTCTCTCTCTCTCTCTCTCTCTCTCTCTCTCTCTCTCTCTCTCTCTCTCTCTCTCTCTCTCTCTCTCTCTCTCTCTCTCTCTCTCTCTCTCTCTCTCTCTCTCTCTCTCTCTCTCTCTCACACACACACACACACACACACACACACACACACACACACACACACAGATTTTGCAATCTGCATTTCTCTCTCTCTCTCTCTCTCTCTCTCTCTCTCTCTCTCTCTCTCTCTCTCTCTCACACACACACACACACACACACACACACACACACACACACACACACACACACACACACACTACTAGAGTGTATTGAATTATTTGTTTGGATTTAGGATTTTTGTAAGTGAGTGTTAGAAAATGCTTTTATCAATAAAAGTATTAAAATAATGACCTCAAAGTCAAAAAGTCATAACTGCATTCTTCAAGCTAATTCCAGCAAGTATATGCATGACCATATTTGATTTAAGTTTGACTGAGATTTTTAAAGATCATATTCAGAGTGATGAAGTTTTATGGCTTTTATGGAATTTCTTAACTTTATTTCAAGTTAAATATCTTCTAAGTATGAGCTCCAATTCAAGTGCTGTAGAAAGCAATATTGCTCTATTTTTTGAGTTCTTTGCATTGACTATATGGATGATTAGTTTAAAGTATTTTTATAATGTGAGCCATAATCATGCATATAGGCCTGTTATCTTTTCTCAAATAGAATTGATACAAAAAGCCTAATCACTCAATTCTAAGCGAGCTAACAAGAATTAATGTTGTTGTACATATTCTGAAACATTGATTTTGGACCAAAATAGGCGAGTTAAGTCTGTCATTGTATAATACTTTCACTATTGTCTGTAGCATCATAATCAAAATTCATGTAAATAAGATATTCAAATCGGAAGAACAATGAAAATAGTGTTCTCACACACATTACTAGAGTCTATTGAATTATTTGTTTGGATTTAGGTTTTTGTAAGTAAGTGTTAAAAAATGTTTTTATCAAATAATGACCTTAGAGTCAAAAAGTCATAACTGCAAAAAAATAATTTTACTCTTTGAGCTGATTCGAGCAAGTATATGCATGACCATATTTGATTTCAGTTTGATTAAGATTTTTAAAGATCATATTCAGAGTGATGAAGTTTTACGACTTTTACGAAATTTCTTAACTTTATTTTCAAGTTAAATATCTTTTAAGTATGAGCTTCGAGGATTCAAGTGTTGCAGAAAGCAAGATTGCTCTATTTTTCTTTGCATAGGAAAATCTCATGATTGCCAAGTATAATGGTTAAATAGAAAATAGATGTTGAGATTTGAACTCATTGATAAAATAATAACAACATAGAACATGGAAATTTATAAAGAATGAATGTGATCATAAAAATTGATCACCTGTGAGTAGCAAATCCATTGGAATACTAATAATAACATAAAACATGGACAATTCTCAAGAATGATTGCAATTAGGCCGCATAAGGACCACCGCCACCTAGATCGGAAAATCAGTGTCCGTCAACGACATACTAAATTTCCAAATCATCGGTTGCCACCTAGATCGGCCGCCATTGCCCGTCAACGACGAGCACTCTTTACTAGTATATATATATATTTAAACTTACATACACTTTTGTATGCATGGGTCAGGGACCATGCATCCTCCTCCCCTCACCCATGCATACACACTTTTTTCACTAAAAATGATGGGGAGGGGGATGCATGTATGGGGAACATGATGCATGGCCCTCCTCCCATGCATGCACTAGCCACTATCCAACCTCCAAGTGGCAGTGCATATTCAAGATAGCCAGTTTTTTCAAAATAGCCACCTTTTCAAGATAGCCAGGTTCTCTCTCTCTCTCTCTCTCTCTCTCTTACAAGTATTAATAGGATTTGCAAGCCATGCGTTGTGGTAGCTGATGACCTTCAAAATATCCAGTAGTATTATTTCCTACAAAAAACAATCCTATTTTAGCAAGAGACAAGAATCTGTAGACAACACATGGGAATTACAATCATTGATAATGTGCACGCCTACAATGATATCTTATCATAAAAACATATTGTTAGCACAAAGTGCATCAACCTATTTGCGTGTTACCCCTTTAAAGTTTCAGGACCCAGAGTACTATCGTCTTGAAGTCACAATCCTTCAGGCTCTCTGTTTTTTGTTCAAAGAGTTGTCAACATCCATGTGCCATTTCGGTGCAGTGTCCTACGAAAAGGCATTTTCGTGCAGTAGATTTATTCTCTCTCTCTCTCTCTCTCTCTCTCTCTCTCTCTCTCTCTCTCTCTCTCTCTCTCTCTCTCTCTCTCTCTCTCTCTCTCTCTCTCTCTCTCTCTCTCTCTCTCTCTCTCTCTCTCTCTCTCTCTCTCTCTCTCTCTCTCTCTCTCTCTCTCTCTCTCTCTCTCTCTCTCTCTCCCCCTCACTTGGGATTTTTGGATTTTTGGATTTCATGATCATTTTCTTGATTAGCGATTTCATAATCCAGTGGAGTGCAGATATAGCTGCCCCTGATTGCTCAAGCTCACATTCCCTTGCGATCCTCAAATCTTCACCAAGGTTCTACTTTCATCTATGTTCCTGGTCTCTCAAAGCTTCTTGCTCCCTTTAGCTTGCCAAGCACATTCAGAGAGGAGTACCCTGCAAAAAGTCGAAATAGATGTGTAAAGGGCTATTTACTTCTCCATGAAGGAGCCGACATTATTGTGAACTCATTCTTGGAGCTAGAAAGACCATGTTCTTATGCCCTACAATACGATCAACGCCTTAATCCCAAACACTCCAGGATCTACTCAGTTGGTGGACTACATCAACTACCCCGAGTTCAATTCAGAAGAAAAGGAGCATCACTCAATCGAAGAACCTAGCTACATGAAATGGTTGGATAATCGGGCTTCCCAAGCATATCCAGCGGGGCAGCAAAGCATCGAGGCAGAGAGAGATAGACTTGCTTGTGTACACACACACACACACACACACACACACACACACACACACATAGAGAGAGAGAGAGAGAGAGAGAGAGAGAGAGAGAGAGAGAGAGAGAGAGAGAGAGAGAGAGAGAGAGAGAGAGAGAGAGAGAGAGAGAGAGAATGAAGTGGCCCATTAATAGAAAGGTGGCAAATATGCATGCATGGGGAGAAGGGCCATGCATGTTGCTACCCATACATGCATCCCCCTCCCATCATTTTTAGTGAAAAAAGTGTGTATGCATGGGTGAGGGGAGGAGCATGCATGGGGTCCCTCACCCATGCACAAAACTGTACATAGGTTTAAATGTATATATAGACTAGTAAAGAGTGCCTATCGTTGATGGGCAATGGAGGCCGATCGAGGTGGTGGCCGATGATTTGGATGATGGCCGATGATTCGGAAAATCCTTCTTTGCCAAGCTCAACGTTTGGTTGGAAAATTTGGGTCTTTGGAAAAATTTGAGTTGACAGTGGTGTGTGTGTGTGTGTGTGTGTGTGTGTGTGTACGTGTGTGTCTATATGAGTGTGCATGTGCATCGATCCAAAACCCGAATGGTGAGCGGCCAAAAGTCAAAGGTGGTGGGGACAATGTTCATATATGTGTGTAGATGTGTGTATGTACATTTATGTATGTATTTTTTCTTGTGTGTGCATGTGCAATGTGTACATGTATGTGTATGTGTGAGAATGTGTGTACATGTATGTGTATGTGTGAGAATGTATGTACATTTCAGAAGGCCATGCTCTGAATTTCAGATTTTTAATATGTGGTGTATAATCACATGCAATGCAAACTTCAAAGATTAGCCACTTTGAGCTATTTATGCACACAAAAATGTAAAGCCATTCTACGTGTAGAATACATGTAAAACCACATATTCACTATGAAAAATGTGTGAAAGATGCATAAGTATGGGTACAACATTGAGTTAAGTACAAATCAATCAAGAAACGAAGACATTCCACATACATAAAATTTAAAAAAGCGAATATATTATATTTTTATTTAAAAAATCGATACTTCTCCAAAAATTGTTCCCACAAATCACATCCAAAGCCTTGGGAGCACACCAAGGTATCTATCATCTGTGATGCATTAATAATATCTACAACCTATACTGCTCTATATATGTATGTTAGATTTTGTACTAACAAATCCACATCTAATAACATATGGTGTCGTCGTGGAATCAAATATTTCATGTCTTGTAAATCCTTTTAAAACTCTGCGTATAGCTGCAACAACCGAATAATTGTGCAGATGTGTTCGCCATCGCGCAAAACAAACCGCTCCATAAAGTCCTGCACGAACGTTCGTTGATTGACAATGACCTTCACCATCTGCAAAAACATACACACTTGTTAATTTAATGCAATTACCTAAAACATAGTAAATAGCAAGTTGGACTAAAGATACTTGCTCATTCCAATAGCTTGCTCGATGAAATCTACAAAAAAGAAACACAATGTTAGTATAAGCCTTATGTCAAATCAAATACTAAACTCAAAATCCTGACTATATCCAAGAACCTCCTTCTACACAACCTTCTCCGTGTACAAAATTTGCTAACTCTAACTCTAACTCTACCCTACGTCTCAAATGCTAAGTCTAACTCCAATTCTAACTCTAACTATACCTTGCATCTCGAAACCACAAACCATAAACATCACTTCAAAATTACTACTACAACACTTCTGAATACACAATGTTCTGAGTGTACCTCGCCACTCCATCCACATCCGTAAATCGATTGTCCTTGTCAGCAATCAGCACACAAAGACTTGCTGCATTTCGCACTCCGATAGTGCAACATACAACTGCCCATGACTAAACACAGGCCGAGGCAAATACAATCCAATCGTGTCCATAGTTTACCCCTCTACTTTGTTTATTGTCATGGCAAATGCTGCTCTGATAGGAAACTGACCCAAATGATATGTTCGAATCGCTTGGCACTCTAGGGATACGTGGAATAAGGACTCTACATTCTTCCCGATCACTACCTCCGCCTCTATGACCTGTCTACCCAATCTGAAGATGATCAATCTTGTGCCATTGCACATTCCCTTGTGCGATGCTATCGATCGTAACAACGTCACAATCATCCCAATCTTCAGCACCAACTTATTGTAGGGATGTAGATCTTGTCAATGAGCAGCCCTTCCGCCTGTCAAAGAGGGTTAGATCACTGGATAGGCACCTCCATCCCAAATCATGATGGGATGGAGTCAGGAGTGATCTGCCCATAATAACCTACCAACCCTATCTAGAGCTCTCCTCTTTGCTTGAAATCTACGCCATCGTCGTCTAGCTCTAGCTGATCTAGACTTTGCCTCTGGAGTCCTATATGACGGGTGATTATGCACCTCCTCGGGCATAACATAGTAAATAGAATGTGAATGAAATGATTCCTCCATGTTTCAAACTTTAACTCTCTGGAAAATTGCAGCAACCAAACCATAAATGTGAATAATCATCCAATGCTTGCTTGTATCCTCCATATTTGTCCTTTCTTGATATGTCTCTATTATAAAACTCCATGAATGAGCCTCCATCTCCATCTTGCCACAAGATATCATCTTAGATCTTCAGGGATCTGACCAAAAGCGATGCATCCAAACACTCGAATATTTTTTAGTGATGATTTTGATCCTGTCCACACCTCATAAGGTGTCTTGCCATTCAGGGCTTTGGTGATGGATCGATTCTACAAATAGGCAGCTGTAGTAACAGCTTCTGTCCAAAATTTTAGTGTTGGCCAATTGCTTGATAATGGCCTTGATGTAAAATTCAATGTTGATACTTGCACTATCAAGAAGAAAATGATGAGATACTTGCATTAGGATCTAGATTTGGAGGCATCTATAAACTAGATCCAAATGAGTATGTGAATGCTTGTAATGTTGCTCTTGTGAACAAGCTCTCTATGGAGGAATTATGGCATAGGAGGTTGGGACATCCCAACTACAAATCCATGCTCTCTATGATCAAAGAAGCCAAAGCTATTGGCTTGCCAAAGTCATTCTCCAAGAAGATCAAGCCTTGTGAGGCTTGTGCTATTGCTAAATCTCACAAAAAGTCATTTACAAGATCTTCCATCAAAAGCAAGCATCCTTTGGAGTTAATCCACTCGGATGTGCATTTCTCATCAACTACAAGCAAGGGAGGAGCCACTTGTTTTGTTACTTTCATTGATGATTTCACAAGATTCACTTGGATATATCTTCTTGCTTCAAAATCTATGGTGTTTGATCATTTCCTTATTTTCAAAGCTTATGTAGAGAAGCAATTCTCATTCAAGATTAAAGCTCTTAGAAGTGATGGAGGTGGTGAAATATCTCCAATAAATTTCAAGATGTTTGTGAGCTTGAAGACATCAAAAGAGAGTTCTCTTGTGCCTACTCTCCATCTCAAAATGGAGTGGCCGAGAGAAATAATAGATCTCTATGTGAATGTGCAAAATCTATGAGAATTGAGGCATCTTTGCCCAAAGATTTTTGGGGAGAAGCCATTAATTGTGCAAATTATCTTTGCAATAGGCTCCCACATATAGCTCTTGGAGGAAAGTCACCATATGAAATCTTGTATTTGAAGAAGCCTAAGGTTGATCACCTTAGAGTTTTTGGATGCATATGCTTTGTCCATATTCCCTTGGAAACAAGGAAGAAGGAAGATCCTAGTGCATGCAAAGGGATCATGGTTGGATACCCATCCACCAAGAAGGCCTATAGAGACTTTACACTCTCTACTTCTCAAGTTATTGAAAGTAGAGATGTTGTCTTCATGAAGATCAACACTCATCTTTTGAAGAGGCCGAGATCAAGAAATCTATGGATGCATCACCAATTATTGATTTTGAAGACAATCATGATGTGATGGGGTCGAGATTTGAAGAAGACTCTCCTCGGATTTTCTCACCAAGAAGATCCTTGAGAGATAGATCCGAGCCTAAGAGGCTCTCATATGTTGACAAAGGAAAACAAGTGGATCTTGATTCCACTAATTATGTTTTTTATGTCTCTCATGAAGAGCCAAAGAATGTACAAGAGGCACTCAATACCAAGGAGTGGTATGATGCCATGAAGCAAGAGTATGATGCATTGATCACCAACAATACTTGGGAGCTTGTGGATCCTCCATCCAACAAGCATGTGATTGGTTGCAAGTGGGTATTTTGGATCAAGTTCAATCATGATGGCACCATCAACAAGCATTAAGCAAGATTATGTGCCAAAGGATTTGCTCAAATCCATGGCCTTGATTATGAGGAGACCTTTGCACTCGTTGCAAAGATGGTGACAATAAGAATTCTTATTTCTCTTGCTTGTTTCTTCAAGTGGAAGGTGTTCCAATTAGATGTATCCAACGCTTTTCTAAATGGCTATCTTGAGGAGGAGATCTATATGGAACAACCTCAAGGATTCATCAAGGATGAGTCCAAAGTGTGCTTGCTTTTCAAAAGTCTTTATGGACTCAAGCAAGCACCAAGATCATGGTATTCAAGACTTAATTCTTTTCTTATCTCACTAGGATTTACTCTTAGTGACTATGATCCTTCCATGTATCTAAAGTTTGTTGATAGCAATATTGTCATTCTTCTAATTTATGTTGATGACATTATTCTTTGTGGAAGTTGTATCAAGCTAGTTAATGAAACTAAGCTAGCACTTGGATGTGAGTTTAAAATGCAAGATCTAGGAGAGATACATTACATCCTAGGCCTAGAAATTGATTTTTATGAAAATCGTGTCTTTATATGCCAATCTAGATATGCTCACTCTATGTTGAAAAAATTCCATATGAAAAATTCTAAGAGCATAGATACTCCAATGGAGCAAATTGTAAAAGATCCTCATAAAGGTGATGATAGATCCTTTGAGGACATCACACTTTTTAGGAGTCTTGTAGGCTCCTTGATTTGGCTTACCATTACTAGGCCCGATATAAGTTTTTGTGTGCACAAATTGAGTCAATTTATGCAAGATCCTAAGATCCATCATTGGAAGATGGCCAAGAGGATTCTAAGATATGTATCTTCATCTTGTGATTATGGTCTACTCTATAAAAGTGAAGATCTATCCATTGTTGGCTACTCGGATTCGGACTTTGCAAGTGACAAGATGGATTGAAAGTCTATTAGTGCATACACTATCTTTCTTGGAGGCAATCTAATATCTTGGCTTTCCAAAAAGCAAGATACTATATCTCTCTCTCCATGTGAGGCCGAGTACAAAGCACTCACTACAACTACCAAAGAGGTGCTTTGGATCAAGAGGTTATTAATGGAGCTAAAGTGCATCAAGGAAGATGATCTACCAATGATCAAGTGTGATAACATCTCGGCCCAAGCTCTTGCCAATAATCCCATATCTCATGCAAGAAGCAAGCACATAGAAGTGGCACACCATTTTGTGAGAGAAAAGCTTATTGGAGGAGAAATCTATTTGGAGCATGTCAACTCGTCTTCTTGTATTGCCGATCTACTCACCAAGCCTTTGAGCAAAAGTGCTTTCATCAAGCATAGATCTAATCTTGGAGTTATATCAAGATCCATGCTCAAATCTTCATAGATAATTTTTTAGGAGGAGTGTGAAGAATTGAAAAAGATTATCTACGTTAGATATAAGGGTCTTATGTTTTTTACATCAAGCATCTAGGTGTAGGATGTTGATAGGAACAAATTTGGCATAGATGGCAAATTATGCATTTCCACTTGTAATGCCACTATTGAGCCAAAATAGAGTAAGAGGCTAAACTCGTGCCAATTAGAGTGTAGACAAGTGTAATGCTTTTGTTTGATGAATTCTAAGAGGTCCAATAGGATTTAGAGATGGAACCATGTGAGGTCCAATAGGAATTTGAGGTGTGCTTGAATATAGTCCAATAGAATTAAGAGGTGCATGGATCAATGGTCCAATAGGATTAAGAGGTGACAAAGTATGGTCCAATCATAGTTAAGCATAGTGGTAGCTCGTGGATCTACTAGTATCATTGTACTCCTCATTTTGAAGCTAATTGATTTGGTGATTATGTGGATTTTGAGTGTTATTGGATTTCTAGCTTTCTCTCTCTACCCGAGAGCTCATGATGGTTTTTCTCTCTCTACCCGAGAAGAGTAGCTTGTTTTTACTTAGAATAATTTTTGAATACTTCTCACACATAAGTACTACAGTGATTATGTAGCCAAACATTTAAGCATCAAAACATCAGACAAATAATTAGTCGCGAAGAACTACCGAAATGCATACATTCTGAGACGAACCTGAACGCAATAAAAGATAGTATTGATTCAGTATGAAAGAGAAACAGATGTGAATGAGTACAATAAGTTGCAGATTGAAGCCACGTAATCTAAGCTATCTTTGAACGGCTAAAATGAAAGTCTGAGTACAAAATTCGGCACATAGCATCGATTTGGCTGTGACAGTGGGAGAGCTGTTTAAGTTGGCGATTTACATCTCTCGGCCTCAGTTTACTCATCCTCCTTCATGCACTCTTTTTTCTCTTTGATTCAAGTTTGTGGCTGAGCAATATGGCTTTTGTATAAGTATTAAACAGTAATAAGCATACTTTATCTATGGAGTTCGTTTCTCTGTTCTTCAGTAGAAGATTTTGTGTTCTCGTTTAATATTTGAAACCATTCTTTTTGGCCTTGCTTCAAAGAGTGTTTCTACTCGTTACAATACATCTATCCAACTCCAATCGTCAGATCTATTGACTACGATTTTTCATCTTGCTATTTTTGTATAATCAAGCCTCAAGATCGTATTTTTTTTTTCAGATATTTTTTCAATCGGCAAGAATTTCAGCAATCTTGGTGACATACATGTTGGAAAGACATCAGAATAAAGACAACAACATAATATATGTAGCATTCAACTCAGTCATTAGGAGATTGCATCTTTCAACTCAGTCATTGAGAGAGAGAGAGTGTGTGTGTGTGTGTCAACATGGTACCTGGGAGAGAGCCGCTGCGAGGGAGAGGCGCCAGTCACAATCCTGAGAGAGCTACACAGTTGCAATCCTGAGAGAGCTGTCTGCCTGCACAGTAGAGAGAGAGAGAGAGAGAGAGAGAGAGAGAGAGAGAGAGAGAGAGAGAGAGAGAGAGAGAGAGAGAGAGAGAGAGAGAGAGAGAGAGAGAGAGAGAGAGAGAGAGAGAGAGAGAGAGAGAGAGAGAGAGAGAGAGAGAGAGACGCCAGCTTCAAGTGTTTGTTTTCTGGAAGCCGAAGCAATATGTTGTGAATGAGATAGCTCACTGAGAAGTAAGTATTGCATCAAATGGCATTTCAGAACAACAAAATGGTCAAGAATTTCGCAGTGTAAGCCATCTAAGAATGCAGTCTTGGTGATATACATGCTGAAAAGATATCAAAATAAAGTCTTTGATTTGAAAACTAAAAACAACAACATAATATATGTACCTTGAGAGGTTATTGAATCAAGAAACATCATTGTTAGGGGATGACATCTTTCAAATCACTTGAGAGAGAGTGAAATCAATTATTGAGAGAGAGTGCGTGTGTGAGCATGATATCAGGGAGAGAGCATGGTACCTGGGAGAGAGCTGCCAGTTGCGATCCTGAGAGAGCTACCTGCCTGCACAGTAGAGAGAGAGAGAGAGAGAGAGAGAGAGAGAGAGAGAGAGAGAGAGAGAGAGAGAGAGAGAGAGAGAGAGAGAGAGAGAGAGAGAGAGAGAGAGAACACAACATATGTGGAGAATATGAATTGGCCCCTTAATGATTAATGGGAAAGGCATGGGGAGGAGGGCCAGGCATGGGGAGGACCCCAGGCATCCTTTTCCCCATTTCCCCATACATGCATTCTCCTCCCCAAGTTTTTTAGTTAGAAAAAGCTCATGCATGGGTGAGGGGAGGAGAATGCATGGGTGCACCCATACACATGCGCAAAACTGTACATAAGTTTAAATATATATATACTAGTAAAGAGTGCCCGTCGTTGACGGGCAATGGAGGCCGATCTAGGTGGCGGCCGATGATTTGGATGATGGCCAATCTTGCACATCTCGCATCTCGAATATCAAACATTCGAGTCTTTGAAAAAATTTGAGCCTTCAAAAAATTTCGAGCCTTCGGAAAAATTCTAGTCGTTGGAAAATAAAATCGAGTCTTTCAAAAAATTCGAGTCTTCGAAAAAATTCGAGTCTTTTGAAAAATTCGACTTGACAGTACAAAGGTCTTTCAATCCTTTGGAAAAATTCGAGTCTTTGAAAAAAATTGATCATTTGAAATTAAAGATAGTGAGTTTGGGCTTGTGGTTAAACATTCATGAAAATGGTGGGCCAAGATAGAGATTTGAAGGATTGAAAAAACAAAGAAAGCAATTTTAGGTAGTCAAAATTTTTTTATGTTCATGATTTATGGGTAACAACTTTGGTAATTCAAAATAAATAAGAAAGCCATGTAATAAAGAAGGCTAAAGTTCAAAGCACATTGAAGTGTGTGAAGAAAATAAAACCGTAACTTCAAATTTCAAATATTTGAATTTAGAGAAAGATATTTGGGGCCCACCCCCCAATGCACACAATGTGCAAATGTATGGGGATATGCACTTTCCCCATACATGCATCCCCCCTTCCCATCATTTTTAGTTAAGAAAGATATTTAGAGAAAAATATTTGAATTTATTAATGGGTGAGGAATTTTTTTGGGGCCCACCCCTCAATGCACACAATGTGCAAATGTATGGGGATGTGCACTTTCCTCATACATGCATCCTTTTCCCCATACATGCATCCTCTTCCCCAAGTTTTTTTAGTTAAAAAAAGCTCATGCATGGGTGAGGGGAGGAGGATGCATGGGTGCACCCATACACATGCGTACATAAGTTTATATATATATATATATATAGATAAGTTTAAATATATATATAGATAGATGGATATATGCAACCTTCACATTGATTTTTTACATGTTGCCTTCCAAAAAGATGGGCTATAATAATGATATTGGCTAGCCTTATGCATCAATAAGCATCTTTTGACAAGTTCTTATTGTACATGAAATTCTTGATAAACTCGTATAAAAAAGAAAGGTGGATTAATGATCGTAATGTGTCAATGCTTACTGTTAATGATGAAGGTTTTTGGAAGGATGTGGAGATAGAGAAATGTGTATGATTCACAATTACATGCACCACATTTATTTGTATATACTTGTACAATGGATTTGTTTGAACTTATATACAACTGCTTAAATTCTTTGTGGCCTTGTATTTACAGTTGCCAATGCCCTTTATAGATGTCTCTAGAACTTGAGATTCGTTATTGCAAGGAGTCTGCATGTTGATTTTCAATATAAATGAGATTTTGTTCTCTCACAAAACTCATTACATGAAGTTGCCTTCTAGAAAACATGTTGCACAAGGAGTCATTAAGGAATGTGCACCAAAAGCCACAATAAAGTATCTCGTGAAGCACCATTCTTTCATTGATGATGAGTCAATTAGGACTTGAGGTTTTATATATATGTGCCATTAGTCTTAGACAATAGAGTTGGTTTAGAATATTATATGCCATTCTTCACAATTTGCATGTCAATGCATGTTGTTGTTTGGAATTTATCATCCAGAAATCAACAAACATCACAAAATTGACTCATGTTTTGTAGCCTTGACCAACGCAAATGTTGTGCCAAGTTTTGGTAAAAGTATTAAAGAAAAGCTTATAACAATTTTAGATGCTCAATGTTTAATCTTATCAATGGTATGATCATGGTTGTAAACCACACTTAGCCAAAAATAAAATTTTTTGGTATATCTACATTCATGTGACGACTTGATGTTAAATTCGACATCAAACTGAGTAAAAAATCCATTATGAACTTGACACTTATCAAAGGACTAGATTGTCACAATTTTACATGTCTCTTGCACAAACTTCCATTCTTCAAGTTTAAAAAACTCTCTTCATATTGTTCTATCAAAATATCTCACTTTTTTACCAAGACAATAGGCCCTCTATAGCAATATGTAATATTCCAATTCTACATTTGAGCCAAGCTTTGGGACTTGCATATAAGTTTCTATTTTACTCACATGTAAGTTTAGCAATGCATGATCCCTTGGGCTTCGCATCTCAGATCACTTTAAACAACTCTAGGGTCTGTGTTCGTAAATCTTAATATTTTAATGGGATTCTTATTTTTTCATAGGTCGTCCCCAAATCTTAAAGTAAGTTTTGAATAGCATTCATTATGTGTTGTAATTATTACCATTTAGAAATTCCAAAAGTTATTGGTCTTTGGAGGGATATATATCGAATAATTATTGTGAAAATATAGTTATTCCCTCACAAGCTTCTCATCTTCTATGTTGGATGCTCTTAGACCTTGCAAACCTGTACTAGCATGCAAGTCCAAAGAGTGCAACATGTAGAAAACAAGTTTTTTCAATCCATTTCAACAATACATAGGCCAAAGAACATGTCTAGTGCAAGTCGACCAACGTCAACAAGCATCAGACGCTTCTACGTAGTCCCTATGCAAGGATAAACTTGAAAATAAATGGCTACAAATGCAATTTGACAAAGCTTAGTAAATTTGACAATTAGACAGTAACCTAAGATGTGTTAGAGCCAGACTTTTTCTTGAATTAACATTTATTTCTGAACAACCTAATGGGGGCCTTTCCAAGAAAGCACAGTTGCTACCGTTAAGGGATCCTTTGATTCTCTTGTTGCATGGATCCCATTATCCCATCAAAGTATGTAGCATACAATATTGATTCTCGACGCAATTATAGTTGTCCTCCCAAGAAATCTAGTAATAAGATAATAACCCAATCAGCATTGATTAACCACAATAATGAATAGGATACGCACAATTATTCATGTAAGCAACATGCTTCTCCGAAATTTGAATGGAGGATAATCAAATAATATGGAAAAATTTACAACTGATCAATGCGGCTGTTGGCATCATCATATAATAGATGACATGTAATCAATAGGGCTGGGACTTTCAGCCATTTAAAATAGTACACACCCACCTGCGTTTTTGCCTATATAAATTATGAGGTTGATTCCAAATGGCAAAGCCAACTGATGTGATTACTCCGAATGAAAAATAATTTGACATGGATGACCATTAGCTTTTCATAAAGCATTTTGACATTGCTATGTTAAATTGATCAAATCCTGTGACCTCTCTAATGGTATAGAGTAATCCTTGAGAATCTGGGGCGTTGCAAGGTGTGAAGCCTTTGTATCAAGCACCACCATCATCGTCTCATCCAATTGAAAACACATAAATTCATCGGTACAAGCTGCCAAACAGGAAAGAACCCTTAATGAAATCAGCAAATAAATAACAAAGAAACTAGGCTTTGGCAAAGGCCCTAAACCCTAGACTTCACTGACATAAGCTCTTGAACGAAGTCTGAGAACATTTTAAAGTAGCTAACTAGCCTATTCTTGTTCTTCTTCAGTTTTTTAGCTTTGTACATACAATCAACGAGCTGAGCAAGCTGCTTCAGATTTCGTATCTTCACTCCATTGAAATTTTGAACCTGAGAAGAATGGCAAAAGTTCAAATAACATGGTATTAGGACCATAATAATAATAAATAGCAAATCTTAGCCCTCTGAACCAGTTCAAATCAAATTTTTGTGCAACCTTTGCTTTCCCCCAAAATTGATTATTCCCTTGTCTTTTCTTGAGAATCTGAAAAATCCAGGATACTATCAAAGCGTTTTGTTATAGAATGATTCGAACCTGGGAAACGCATTTGAGCCTAATCGATTTCAAATTGAGCAGTTATATGATTAGGAAGCATTTCAAATAGAGACCACAAAGAAATTGATATATAAAATATGAGCTGCAGATGAGTGAAAGATGGTTAGATTTCATTCACTTGCTAACCTGTGCATTTGTGATATCCTCGTACCCAATATTTAAATCATTTGCCAAAACCTGGAAAGACCAGAGAGAGGAGACGAACCACTTACAGTGATGAGTATTTTTTTTCAATCTTCATTGCATGAAGTAGGAAAAACATACAGTCCACTGACAAGTCTGCAATGCAATATCTACTTTGTACTTGTTAGGGACATAATCAGATAAAGTGCTCACCTGTGACATAACAACTATCTGCTCATCATCAAACTCTGCCACACCATTTCGTGCTCTCTCCAACAATCGTAACTAGATAAAAACAAAGACATTCTTAATTTCCATGAGCAGGAAAGTCTTAGATTGTAGTATTACAGCTGAATAACATAAGTTGCCTTAAGTACTTCAACATACCGACCAATCGCTGTCTTCAGGCTCCACATCTGACCTGCAAAGATACAGTGATGAAAAACATGAAAGTCAAAGTTCTGCGAAAAGTAATAATAGCTTGACTTTTGTGATTTAAAACACCAAACCAATCACAATATTACCCCAAAGCATGTAGGTAATTCTCTGAAAACTCAATTCAAAGTCAAAGGAGATTCAATCCGGTATGCCCAGGATAATTATTTGATATTATTTACGAATACTTGTGTCTGTGCACTGCGCATGTGCAGTTACGAGAAAGAAAGAAAGATTTATTAATGTCTTTTGCATGGTGAAAGGCATATAAAACAAAATAGTACATGTCAAGTATGTGGAATCATTGGGAGCATATGAAATGCTTCCAAAACAAGAAGGAAGCCACATACAAATCTAAGTGCTAAGAATACATCTGTTTACAAAGTCATGACAAAATCACGAAATGGTATAACATGTCATCATCGCATCCTGCTGTTGCTGAAGGATGTAATAAAGGCTGTTGTTATAGGTATATCTGGGGTATGTTGGTGATGTCGTTGAGGAGGTCATCAGTGTGATGCGTGTGTGGTAGGGTAGGTAGTTTTGGCCTTTAACTACAACATGACGCTAGATGATACGTTGTTGGCATTTGGCGGTGTTGGATTTCTATGTTCAGGACCAAATCTATTCGGTAATGAGCATCCTGAAAAATTCTGCCTCGGCCGACAAATCTGACTCAGCTAACAAATCTGAGGCAGCCGACAAATCGGACCAGGCCAGCAAATCGGACCAGGCCGACAAAGATGACCAGGCCGACAAAGAGGACCAGGCCGAACAATCTGACTTCGTCATCAGGGAAAAGTCGATCCAAGACTTTATGACAGTTCACCTACTTGTACAGCGGTTACCAACTACAAGGCGGCTGTAATTAATTAAGTAGGTAGAAAAGCATTGACCTGAAAGACTTGAAAATATCTTGTAAATAAATATCTTTTCAGTTAGTTATCTATATAGAGACGGAAGCTCTAAAATATCTGGGCCTCACTGAATTGCGCTCATCAGCTTCGCGTCCATGTACTCACCTTCTGATTTTTATCATGAGTACAATTTTTCCACTACTGTTTTTGTTCTATTGACCATTACTACTGTTTACTCATCTTGATTATTGCTGGTAACTGTTGCACTTCCGATCTACAACTGTCCGTTGTTCTACTTCCACTACTATCCCACTGATTTACGACATGGTATGAGAGCGGGTGGTTTCGTAATCTGCATTTCTGTTGCAGGTTATTAGTCTTGTTTTTACCAAGACATCGTTCACAGCAAGTGCACAGCCAACAGTATTCTGATATCGTTGTTTCTACCAACGATCTCTCACTCTATACCAAAATGGATCCATCTTCTAGCTCATCTCTGATCGACAAACTCGATGGAGATAACTACCATCTCTGGAAGTTCAAGATGAAAGTAGTTCTGCTAGCCAAAGAACTGTGGGACATAGTTGATGGCACAGAGGTCAAGCCAGAAGGTGATGCAGCCATCATCACCAAATGGAGATTGAGAGATGGCAAGGCATTCGCCATGATTACTCTCAATATAAAAGACTCTCAAATCAGCCATATACGAGCTGCTCAGACTGCCAAGGATGCATGGGACATCCTAGCAACTCTTTATGATATCAGGGACGTCACTTCCAAACTTCATTTGAGGAAGAAATTCTTCACTCTGAGAATGTCTGATGCAGATAGTGTTTCGAGTCATCTCAACACTTTCAAAAATCTTATGGAGCAGGTGACTGCAACTAGCTCAGTCATTGAAGATTCCGATGCTGTTATGACTCTATTATCGAGTCTACCTGATGCCTATGAAAACTGGGTCATGGCAATTTCGACCCAGGAGCATCTCACTCTATCAAGAGTAATTTCGATGCTACTACAAGAGGAGATCAAAAGAACTGCATCTTCCACAGGCCCAGGATTGGATCCTCAAGCTCTATATTCTAAAAGAAATCAGAAGTTCAGATCCAAGAGATCTCCACAATCAGATTATCTTGACAGGAAGAGCAACATGCAGCAACCTGTACCACATGAAGCATCAACTTCAGAGCCTTCATCATTTCAGCAAAGACAGAAGCTATTTTGTAAATACTGTAAGAGGACTGGTCATCTCATCAAGGACTGCCGAACTTTGAAGTTCAACAACGAGAAGAAGAAGCAGTTCCAACAACAAGCCAATACAGTTACAACCAGTCACTCGCTCCAGCAACAAGAGGAAGATGAAGCTGCCTTTATGACCAAGGTTGGAGAACATCAGGATATCGACTCCTGGTACTTGGACTCGGAAGCAACTCAACATATGACTCACCATCAAGACTGGTTCGAATGCTACAAGCCATTCACCCATTCAAGGGTTGTGCAACTTGGAGACAACTCATCTCATTCTATCGAAGGTGAAGAAATAGTCAAAGTCGAGTTCCAAAAAGGTGATGTAAAGTTGTTGTCCAACGTTCTTCATGTTCCTAACCTTACCAAGAATCTGCTTTCGATAACTGATTTTGGTCGAAGGGTTGAATTCGATACAGAGGGCTGCATCATACTCGATAAGTCTAGAAAAGTTTTAGCTTTCGGTAGACGATGTGGCTATCTTCACAAGCTTAGTCACTGCTATTCGACAAATAGCCAAGCTCTTCATTCATCCACTTCTGAATCAACTGATATGCTTTGGCATTTTAGATTAGGCCATCTAAACTTCGATAGTATTCAGAAAATGTCGACTTAGAATCTAGTGCAAGATCTTCCTACTGTCAGCAAACCAACTTCTCCATGTGAAAGTTGTATTATCAACAAGCATGCTAGAAGTCCTTTTATTTCTTCCAAAGGTTTGCTTGATCTTGTACATAGCGACATTTGTGGCCCTATGCAGACTGCTTCGACAGGGGGAGCTCTCTATTTCCTAACATTCATTGATGACTACTCTCGAAGGACTGCTACTTATTGTCTGAAGAACAAATCCGAAGCTTTCAAGTTCTTCAAGCAGTTCAAGGCATCTACTGAAAATCAGACCCAGAAAAAGATCAAGGCTCTACGTACTGATGGAGGGGGAGAATTTATCTGCACTGAATTCAAGGACTTCTGCAAAGTCAATGGAATACATCAGCAATACACAACCAGCTCCTCACCTCAGTCCAATTGCACAGCTGAGAGGAAGAATCGGACACTCATCGAAAGTGCCAAGAGCATGCTGGCCCATGCCTCTCTTCCAAAGAAATTTTGGGCATAAGCTGTTACTACAGCCGCCTATCTGCAGAATCGATCCATCACAAAGGCTCTGTATGGCAAAACACCTTATGAGGTATGACAGGATCAAAACCATCACTCAAGCATATTCGAGTGTTTGGATGCATTACCTACGCTCAGATCCCTGCTGATCTAAGAAAGAAGCTGGACGACACTAGCAGAAAGTCGATTTTCATCGGCTATTCCCCAGACCACAAAGCATACAAGCTCTACAATCTGGATACTGAGAAGGCATTCACCAGTAGAGATGTCATGTTTGTGGAAGACCAGTTCATCGACCACAAGGGGAAAGCTCCATCGATCTCCTATCCCAAAGCCGACAATTCGGAACTCAGCATTGATCAGCAACTCGACTCCGACTCCGACAAAGAGACAGACCCTCGACAAGTTGAACCACATCAGAGGATCAAAGTTCAACCCAGAAGATCGAACCGATCTAGACAGCCTCCATCCCGATTCATGGATGATCAAGCCTGCTACTTTGTGCAGGAACCAAACACCGTTTCAGAGGCAATGTCGACACCTGATGCTGACCAATGGAAAGCTGCAATGGACACTGAATTCGATTCTCTCATCGAGAATCAAACATGGACTATTACTGAGCTGCCAAAAGATCGAAATCCGATTCCATGCAAATGGATCTTCAAAGCGAAGTATGATGTTGAAGGAAGATTAAATCGATACAAGGCCAGGCTTGTCGCCAAAGGCTTCTCCCAGATTCTAGATCTAGATTATTCAGAGACCTTCAGCCCTGTCGTTAAGCATGCTTCGATCTGTCTACTACTCTCCTTTGTAGCTACAGCCGATCTCGAAGTCCACCAAATGGTTTTCCAAACTGCCTTCCTCAACGGGACTATCAAAGAGGAGATCTATATGTCGCAGCCAGAAGGATACGAGCTCAGGGGCAAGGAGCAACTAGTATGCAAAATCCACAAGGCTCTGTATGGTCTGAAACAGTCACCAAAAGCCTGGTTTCAGAAAATCAATGCATTTCTAATCAAGAATGGTTTTATTCCAGACTCGACAGACTCGAATGTTTACTTCAAGTCTATTTTTCCTTTCCTTCATAATCATCACTCTTTATGTGGATGATACGTTACTTTCTAGTAACAATCTAAATTTATTGAAGGATATGAAATGCATGCTAGCACAGGAGTACAAGATGACTGATATGGGTCCCCAGCCCATTACTGCCTTGGAATCCAGATTCATCGAAATCGATCCAGTAGACAGATTTATATCAGTCAACAACGATATCTCACTAATGTGCTGGAAAAATATGGAATGACCAACTGCAAATCAAGTTACTTTCCACTTGACCCTAGTCTGAAATAATCGAAGGAACAATGCCCTCAAACCGAGGCAGAAAAGGAGGAAATGAAGCAATATCCATTTCACTCCATTGTCGGCTCACTGATGTATGCAATGCTCTGCACTCGACCAGACCTTGCATACTCAATCAGTTCACTTAGCCAGTTCCTATCAAACCCAGGTTCAACCCATTGGAAAGCACTCATAAAGGTCATGAAGTATGTCCAAGCAACAAAACATCTTAGCATCTATTATGGAGGCGGCCAACCTGCCAATATTCTCGAAGGATACACAGATGCAAATTGGGCAGGAGATATTGACACCAGAAGATCGACTTCTAGATTTGTATTCTTATACAATCAAGGCCCAATCTCATGGAACAGCCGAAAACATACCTCAGTAGCATTATCATCGACCGAATCAGAATATATAGCTGCCACAAATGCTACCAAGGAGGCAATTTGGCTAAGGAACCTGCTTGCAGATATCGACCTTGATCAGCCACATCCAACGACAATCTATTGTGACAATCAAAGCACAATTGCACTATCTCTAAATCCGAGACTTCACTCTTGAAGCAAACATATCGAAATCAGGTATCACTACCTTAGAGAAAAAGTGCAAAGCAAGGAAGTGTCATTGGTTTACTGCAGGACAGATCTTATGGTAGCAGATTACTTCACAAAAGCTCTATCAAAGGAGCACCATCCCAGTTTTAATGACATGCTAAATCTGAAGATCAAAGTTTTTCAGGATCCACATTAAGGGGGAGTGTTGGATTTCTATGTTCAGGACCAAATCCATTCGGTAATGAGCATCCTGAAAAATTCTGCCTCGGCCGACAAATCTGACTCGGCCAACAAATCTGAGGCAGCCGACAAATCGGACCAGGCCGACAAAGATTTTCAGGCCGACAAAGATGACCAGGCCGACAAAGAGGACCATGCCGAACAATCTGACTTCGTCATCAGGGAAAAGTCGATCCAAGACTTTATGACAGTTCACCTACTTGTACATAGTCTTTACTACTTAAAAGGCGGTTACCAACTACAAGGCGACTGTAATTAATTAAGTAGGTAGAAAAGCATTGACCTGAAAGACTTGAAAATATCTTGTAAATAGATATCTTTTCAGTTAGTTATCTATATAGAGACGGAAGCTCTAAAATATCTGGGCCTCACTGAATTGCGCTCATCAGCTTCACGTCCATGTACTCACCTTCTGATTTTTATCACGAGTACAATTTTTCCACTACTGTTTTTGTTCTATTGACCATTACTACTGTTTACTCATCTTGATTATTGCTGGTAATTGTTGCAATTCCGATCTACAATTGTCCGTTGTTCTACTTCCGCTGCTATTCCACTGATTTACGACAGGCGGGACACCATGTAAATAACAAAAAATAGTTAGAAGAATAAGTGTGAGGGCTCTAGCACCCTGCGTGTGTAAGTCCCCAACCCCATGAGCACATCAGTATTTCATTCATTAGTTAGAAATTAAAGTGATTTTAAGGCCATTGTGTTTCTTCTCCAATTGAGCTATGTCCAATTGTCCTTGAAGGAGGAGAATCTGCTGCTTTGCCTCTTGGAGACCCTTATTGACTTGCTCCTGCACGTTGTGCAAGCATATTTGCAATTATTGGACGTACTTTTGCAGTGCTACTTCACAATCTTGTGCATGCTTCAGTTGCGTATTGATTGAGTCCTCATGCTGTTTTGAAACCACTAGCTCATTCTTGAGCTTTATAAACTTATGAGCCATAATGTGGCCCAATTCTATTACCCAGGTCATAGTTGCATTGAACCGCAGTTCAAACCTTCGAACCGTTAGGGGGCCAATTCGAACCGGGAACCCATTCAAACCGTTTTTTGGCCCCCTAAAAGAAAAAACAAAAAACAAAAAGAATATGGTTTGAACCGTTTCTGGTAGACCCCATTTCTCATACAACTTAGTGGAAATAAGAGTTGTTAGAATTCACTATTTGTCCTATTTGTCCTTTAATGGAGATTCCTCTGTTGATGCTGCAAAGTCGAGGTACCAGAAGGTACACCCTGGATGGCTGTCAGGGGTCATCAGAGTTTATTTTCTCCCTGGGTGGATCTTCTTCAGAGATAGTATGGCGAGTACAGAGCTTTCTCCAGGCTTGGATTGCGTGACTTCATGGGGTTAATGCCATATATAATGAAGTTGGGGCAATGAATATGGTTTTGAGGACCCAAGGAGCATTTTATAACTTTTGGTCCATGTACTCAAGTTTGGAGGGGCCCAACTCATAATGGGGGGTCCATGGGACAAGTGACCTTTTTCTCCAATTAGCACTTGGTTGTCCAATGCCAAGGCTTTTCATTTGCTTTTGTAACTCCTACGTAACACATGGCTGTTGGCTGTTGGCTGTTGGCTTTTGGATATTCCACATTGGGAACCATTGGCCTTTGGATTTCTCTATCTCTACTAGCATAAATAGGGGCCCTCTTTCTGCTGAAGAGAGGAGGAAGAGCCCGAAGAGGCTGAAGAGGAGGAAGAGGCTGGAGAGACCAGAGAGATATCCTACTTTGCTTCCACTTGTATGCATAATTTGTGATTGTTCATAGAACGTTAATCACTTAATTCATTGTGAATGTTTCCTCTTCTAGTTCACATTGAATTCCGACAAGAGTGACTCCAGAACCACTTCTTTAAACAATTTATGTTTGATTGGTAGGGTGACATATATGTGCTCCCTTTTCCAAGCTGCTCCAGTATTGAGAATATCATTAGATTCCTCAAATCCAGCAAAATATAATGGCTCCCATTGAATCTTTGGTTCTTCTTCAAATAATTGTCCTACTAGAACTTCTTTCGCTTGATTACAAGATGCATTCCCCAAGTGTAATATCCATTTTGCTTCCATCTTGGGACTTTTGGTTCAGTCATTTGAAAAGGTTCCTCCCCCTAATGTAATTGTATTGCATAATGGATCAGGAGGATCTCCACCAATTGGTGACTTCGGTGTATTTAGAGCTGTGGTCTTTGTAGCCTCAGCCTGGAGATCTTTAATCCATTGCCTCATATTGTGATATTTCTTCTTTTTAGAATCTAGGTTTGGATAAACCCTCGATATGGATGGGTGATCAACTGGTACTAATTCAGCATGTAGTGACTCTAGAACGGCTTCTTTGTGCTCTTGTAACCTGTCATGACTGGTGCAGCTGGTTGATGTGTTTTTGTTGGAGTACTGCATGGAACATTCCTAAAAGATTCTCTTGGATAGATGGAAATCATATTGATTGGTGCATTCGTCTCTGGCACATTTGATCTTGTCGGACAATCTTTATAGCAGTGTGGTGACAATTCTCACCACATCCAAAACAACCTAGTGGTGGCCTTGTCCACTGTCTTTGTTGTTGTTTGGCAGCATAAATGGTATAGTACTCATTGATCACTGGATCATGGAATGGTTCTATTGGCACCATCCACTAAGTTGCATCTTGGGTGTCTGAACGATTTTTTATTCTGCCAAATTCACTAAGCCTCCTTCATTTCCTGGAGGTGCTATAATGGCCAATCATTGAGGAGCTACTCCTAACCTAGGGCTTGGTTTGCTGCTCCTTGATGAAATCCATACAAAGCTCTCCTCTATTGGATAACTTATGGATTGAATGGACAATAAGTAGTCTCATCTGATGAAGCATTACATGGATGTAATATCTATTTGCTAGTCTCCCCTTCATCAACGAAGATTCATTAACCATATGGTTTCCAGCACAGAGCGAGCACCTACATTCTCCTGCTTAGGAAACTGCTATAATATTCTCCTGCTTAGGAAACTTCTATGGTATTCTTATGCTTGGCTAGCGACTGTTGTACTTTCTATTGATTTGAGCTTTTGATCAAATAGTACATTCATCTGCTCCATTTGTAATTGCTACTTCTTATGCAGCAGTACTTCCAATTCGTCCAACATCAACTGCATTGTTGTATTGATATTGGTAAATGCTATGACAGTTTAGGTGGTGGTGGTTTGCCCTAATGTCAAAGGTATCAACCTGTTATAAAACTGAGAATAAAGATAGAAAGGATATTTGAATCAAGGTTTACCAATCTAGGAAACCTTGATGGTCATTTACAACTCAAAATAGATCAAAACCACTAACATGCATTCCAAATGCAAGCTAATATGGCAACATGCAAGCAATCTGAAAAATCAGAAGACGTGCATGCTTGCACAAAAGTAAATTGCTAGCGAATTGTAAATTTGTAGCCATGCAATTAATTGATCATACTTATGAAGCGATTGGATCTGCCCAGCTATGGTGGACAGCGAAGAAGATGAAGAGGATGTGAGCAGAAAATTACAAAATACTCATGAAGGAAACTTGCTTCATTATCTAGAATGTTATTGTATGCTGTAGGGAGCATTCTAGCATCATTAATCTTTGATATTGCTCCTTCAATTAGGCCGAATGGATCTCGAATACTTGTTGTCCACAAATTTCCAGCATGAAGAACATAACATTAGCAAGATACAATCAAAGAAACAAGATCCAATTAAACACCAATCACGAAACCAAATGGATAGCATAACACTAGCATTAATGAGCAAGAAATTCTACCACACAAGAAAGCAAAACACAATAGCATATGTGAGAAAGATTTCTCCATCAAAAGTGCGCCCACTAGGAGGAGGAGGGTCTCTTTTATAGATAAGAAACAAATGATGTGATGTACATGGCTTCCAAGTGTCAGTGTAGGTGTCCCACATGCTAAGTCTCAAGCATGCACTTCTATGCATGGGTTTTCACATTCTCTCTACATGCAGTGAGTCTTTGCATGATTTGCCTTGGTCCACAAGTTTCCACACTAGGAAAAATGCGCCCTCTTCTACATGCAAAATTGACAAAGTTCCAACATAAAGTTGGTAGTATGTAAAATTGCCTCTAGGGACCCATGTACAAACTTGTTGGGCCTACTCAAGGTTAAAAAACCTTAACAACAAATTTTCTTATAATGTTTTACAAACTTGGAAAGCCTTTCTAAACTTTGAGAGAATACAATGTTGCGCGGCGCAAATTAATATTGCATGGCGCCAAAATACATGGTGAAATTGATCCAAACTTAAACCACAATAGCTCCCTCCCAAGTTTGGTCAATTTGGCATACTCCAAGCTTCTTCCTATGACAATGAAATAATTTTGCATGGAGTGGCTTTGTAAGAATATCCACAACCATGTTGCTTGAGTCAATGAAGATAGGGGAGATAATCTTCTTCTTGACTAGATCTCTCAAATGACGATATTTGATATGAATATGTTTGGTCCTCCCATGAAATACGACGTCTTTTGAAAGTATAATAGCATAAGTTTGGTCAATAAATAAAGAACTCGGGCCTTCATTCAGTTGATGTAGATGTTCAAGCATGAATCGTATCCAAACTCTTTCATTAGAAACTCTTGAGGTTGCGATGTATTCCGCCTTGCAAGAGGATTGAGCAACGAAGATTGCTTCTTGCATATCCATATGATGGCTGCCCCTGAAAGTATACTACATCCTCCTGTAATGCTTTTACAATCATCCACATTAGAAGCCCAACTGGCATCACTGTATGAAGGAAGTGATAGACCACCTTGCTTTGAGAAAACAAGTCCATAATCGGAAGTAGCTTTTAAATAAAAAAACATATTTAGCATGCTTCCAATGAATAACACTGGAATTAGTAGCAAATTGACTAAGAGTATGAACTACATATGCACTATCAGGCCGTGTCCAAGTAGTGAGATACATTAAAGATCCAATCAAGCTGTGATAAGGAATCTTGGACATTTCTTCATGTTCCTCTTTAGTCTTCGCTCCATCTCCCTTGGATAATTTTACTCCAGGTAGCATGGGAATGTCATGGTGAATTTGAATTCCAAGGCAAAACTTTGCCTCTCCAAAGTCTGAAACATAGAGCCAAGCAACTTCTTACAATGATTGATGAAAGGAGTGGAATTTTCTATCAGTAATGAATCATCAACATAGACTGTCAACAATACATAATACTCATTCACCCTTTTAAAATAAACATTACCATCATGAAAGAATGGTATGAACCCCAATGCTCTTAGGACTTGATCTATCTTTTTATTCCATTGCCTAGTGGATTGCTTTAAGCCATATATACTTTTTAAAAGCAAGCAAACCCAACTAGGATGATGTCTACTCACATAGCCTAATGGCTACTTCATAAAAATAGTTTCATCAAGTGTGCCATATAAATATGTTGTTTTCTCATCTATCTGATGCATCTCCAGATCATAATAAGCGGCCAAAGCAACTAACAAACGTATGCTAGCTTGCATCACAACGGGAGAAAAAGTATCAAAATAATCAACTCCAAACTTTTGAGAATAACCTTTAGCTACAATGCAAGCCTTGAAGCGTGTAATATCACCTTCGAGTGAAAATTTCAGCTTGTAGAGCCATTTGCAATCTATGGCCTTTCTTCCTGGTGGTAAAGGCTGCAGCTTCCAAACTTGATGTCAATACATGGACTCCATCTCTTCATCCATAGCTTTGCGCCATTGATCACGTTCTTTGCTCTGCATGGCTTCTTCATAAGTTGATGGAGCTTCCACAAAATATCCAAACTCTCTTTGGAAGCAAACTGGCCCTCTTCTTTCTCTCCTTGGCCGTGATGTAGCAGCTTCCTCATCTTCGAATTATTCGTCTTCCTCACCTGCATGTTCAATGATTTCTTCTTCTTCTTCTTCATCAAGAAGAGGTTCATGCATAGTTGGAACAATAGGCTGCTCTTCTGGAGTAACATGAATTAATTTGAAAACATCATATCCTGGTACATCTGCTTTTTCCTTTTTCTGGAATATAGGATCATCAATAAACTTCATCAAAGCGTACATCTCTAGATACATGAAATTTCTTTGTAGTTGGAACATAAATTCTTGAATGATAATTTGAGATAACATCATATCCAACTAGAATTCCTGGTATAGAAGTATCATCTAGCTTATTTCCTTTAACTTTAGGAACAGATAAATATGCTAGACATCCAAAAATTTTAACATGCAATAACTTGGAATTTTTCCAGTCCAACCTCAAATCTTCGAGCAAGCTCATCCCACATCTCTTTTGCTGTAGCAAAATCAGCAACAATGAGAAAGATATACTCTGAAACGGTTTGGGAAATAATTACTTTAGCTTTTGACTCTGCATGCAACCAGGCTTGAAGATTTTTCAAATCTTCTTCATAACCTCCTGTATTTATTACATCAGGTACATGTGGTTTGGGAATGGTCCCATCAACATAAGTCCATAGCTTCTCAGCTTGCAGGATCAGTCGAGTCTTTGATCTCCATGCAAGATAGTTGGATCCATCTAGGATAGTTATCTTTGCATGAAAAGTAGAAGTAGAAGCCATAGCTCTGATACCACTGTTATAAAATTGAGAATAGAGATAGAAAGGATATTTGAATCAAGGTTTACCAATCTAAGAAACCTTGATGGTCTTCTACAACTCAAAATAGATTAAAACCACTAATATGCATTCCACATGCAAGCTCATATGGCAACATGCAAGAAATCTAAAAAATCAAAAGACATACATGCAACATGCATGGACTAATACTTGCACATGCAAAAGTAAATTGCTAGCGAATTGTAAATTTGTCGACATGCAATTAATTGATCATACTTATGAAGCGATTGGATCTGCCCAGCTATGGTGGACAGCGAAGAAGATGAAGAGGATGTGAGCAGAAAATTACAAAATACTCATGAAGGAAACTTGCTTCATTATCTAGAATGATATTGTATGTTGTAGGGAGCATTCTAGCATCATTAATCTTTGATATTGCTCCTTCAATTAGGCCGAATGGATCTCGAATACTTGTTGTCCACAAATTTCCAGCATGAAGAACATAACATTAGCAAGATACAATCAAAGAAACAAGATCCAATTAAACACCAATCAAGAAACCAAATGGATAGCATAACACTAGCATTAATGAGCAAGAAATTCCACCACACAAGAGAGCAAAACACAATAGCATATGTGAGAAAGATCTCTCCATCAAAAGTACTCCCACTAGGAGGAGGAGGGAGTTATGGACTTGGCTCATTACATTCGCCACGTCCATTTACATTTACTTTACTTTATGCATAAGCAAGCCTTGGGCCCTTTTTTATTCATTAGTAACACTTAGACTATATGGTTAGCCTTTGGCCTTATTATTCATTATTAGGCCATTTGGACATATTACTGGAGAGTGGGGGCCTTCTTGGAGGGCGCACTATTTTCCCTCCCAGTTGGACCCTAGCCACCGGAAGCTTCCTTTTAGGGCTTCCTCTTGGCTATAAGTAGGGAAACTGTGTCATTTGTTATTCAGCTGATGATATTGATCTCTCTCTTTAGTCTCCTTAATCTCTCTCTTTCCTGCTTTCTAGGGTTAAGTCTTGTTTATGTGCAACTTTCATAGCTTAAGACTTGCTTATGTGATGCTTTCATAGCTTAGCTCTAGATCAGCTGTGGCTCTATTCGTAACTTGGTATAAGAGCACTTTCCTGATTGCTGAATTTCAGATCTGATTTTCTGATTGGGCGCCCATTTTCCTTGCTGATTTTTCTCTCTTTGCTGAGGGCTTTCATCTCTTTGCTTCAGCAACATTCAGCACAGTTTGGAGGACCAGCTCCTATCAAACCATTTTCCTTGGAGGAGCTTTAGCAGATAGTTAGCGGAAGTACTTCCGCTAAATTTGGCGGCTAGAAAATATATATATATATATATATATATATATATATATATATATATATATATATATATATTTGGGCAGATTATTTCAGGCGCCCAAGTTCCAACCCTCTATCACCCATTTCCAGCTTGTTTGCAGGCTCTCCAGCGCCCAATTCCCTCATCTCTTTCGTCCGTTCCTCCTTCCATTTTTAGCCCTCTTTTCACTTTTGTTTGCAGGCTGTCCAGCCGCTTCATACTTGTCACTTTCGTCCGTTTTTGTCTCCGTTTGCAGCCATTTTTTACACCTTGTTTGCAGGCTGTCCATCGCCCATCCTCAACCAAATTTCACGAAATTCCGACTCCGTTTGATACTCCAATTTGTCACTGCCTCCTGGCTGTCCAGTGCATTTTTACAGGTTTTCGTCAATTCCTTCCACTATCATTATGGCACATTCACCTACCCCAAGTGAGACTACTCAAGAAACCTTATCCGATCAGTTTCGTCGCATGGATGAGACCCTTTCTGGCCTCGTTCTTCGCTTCGATACCGTTATGACCGGCTTTGCTACTATGCAATCACAGATTGATTCTTTACAGCCTCATGGTCCTGGTAAAGCTCCTGTTTTTCCTTCATTTGGGACTCCCCCTCCATTTGGATTTCCATCTTCCTCTGCTAGTCAGCCTGGTGGTGGACCGTTCATTCCACCTAATCCATCTCCTGGTATCTTTTCACGTCCCCCACTTCCTGAGCCACACTTTGCTCGAGACTTTCGTAATAGGGTACAGCTTGCTACCTATTCCGGTTCCTCTGACGGGAACTTACTAGAGAATCGGTTTGCTAAGCTTGACACATATTTTCAGATCTACCCTAAGACTGATCCTCAGAAGATCCAGTTGGCTGCTTTACATTTAGATGGATGCGCCGCCACGTGGTGGCGAGTTTATAGAGCTGATCCTGATTGGGAAGGGCTCCATTTATGGCATACTTTTCGTCGTGACCTCCGTCATGCTATGATTGACCCTCAGTGGCTCGACCGCCAACATGATACATTCCGTAGTCTCACTCAAACCAGTGATCTTGCTTCTTATACAGATCAGTTTATGGAGCTTTCTTATCTTTTCACAGATCTACAGCCCACTGAGCTTATTTCTCGTTACATTGCTGGGCTTCGTGGTGCTTTACGTTATGATGTTTCTTCCTTCCGTCCTCCCACACTTGTTGAGGCAATGTCTCTTGCCAGTACTTTACAGCATAAGTACTCTGACACTCTCCTTCCCGCTTCTCCCGACCCCATCCTTCTACTTCATCTTTTCCCGCTGCGTCCACCCCTACACTTGCCCCATCTGTTCCAGCTCTCTCCATTGTCCCTTCGTCTCCTCGTCCTCCGACTCCTCGACCTACTTTTGTCCGACGTTACACGTCTGCAGAGTTCGCTGACCTTCAGCAGCAGCGTCTTTGCTTTCGTTGTAAGAGTCCTGACCATTTTGCCCGTGAATGTCGTCAGCCTCTCCCTACTACCACTGCTGTTTTGTACCATGTGGGCACTACTCCAGATGAGTCCCATATCTACATTCATATTTCTGACGAGCCTGACCTATCCTTTAAGCCTTCCACTAATTAACTTCCTGCTACTTGCCATGCTCAGCTTGCCTATGCTACTTGGACAGGGCGTCCTGGTCCTCGCTCCATTCGGTTACGTGTACGTATTACAGGTCGTGAGTATATTGCTTTAGTTGATACTGGCAACACTCATTCTTTTATTAGCAGTTATATCACTAGTCGGATACGTGCTTCACCTGTTCTCGCTTCACAGCCTCACAGTTGAGGTTTCCAGTTCCCATTCTTTTCCTAGTTCTCAGATGTTTTAGTGTTTACCATACCGCATTGGAGATTTTTCTGGACAGGCAGATCTTTACATTATTCCTATGGAGCGTTATCCTTGGTGCTGATTGGTTTGCATCTCTTGGAGCCGTTACACTGGACTTGACATAGCAGACATTGACATTTGTACTTGATGTAGTTACACACTCACTTGTTGGCATTGATTCTCAGGGAGACTTCCAGTTGGTTACCGGGAAGCAGTTTATGCGTAGCCTGCCAAAGGCTGACGATGCAGCTCTTCTTTCCATTCAGAGTCCATCAGTTGTTGCTTCACTTTCACCATCCGTGGGTCCTCTTCCTCAGGTTGATGCTGCTTCGGATTTACAGGTTGTTGCTGTGTGCCTTGCAAGTTATGAACGTAGCCACGGCTGATCTAGAGTTAGTCTATGAAAGCATCACATAAGCAAGACTTAACCCTAGAAAGCAGGAGAGAGAAAGACACTAAAGAAGGAGATCATATCATAAGCCAAGTAACAAATGACACAGAATCCCTACTTATAGCCAAGAGGAAGCCCTAAAAGGAAGCTTCCAGTGGCTAGGGCCAAACTGAGAGGGAAAATAGTGCACCCTCCAAGAAGGCCCCCACTCTCAGTAATATGACCAAATAACCAATATAGTGAATCATAGGGCCCAAGGCCAATAATATGGTCTAAATGTCAATAATAGGGCCCAAGGCCAACCATATAGTCTAAATGTCAAATAATGAATAAAAAAGGGCCCAAAGCCTGCCTATGCATAAAGGAAAGTAAATGTAAATGGACATGGCGAATGTAATGAGCCGAGTCCATAACTCTCCCCGACACAAAAATAAGACCCAACTGCCATAAAGGACTGGATCAAGTAACAGCAAGCCCTGGAGGATCAACTGGAATAGCATCTAGTGTAGTAACAACTGGAGCAACAACTGATGTAGAGGAATCAACAAGTGCGGCAAGAGCACGAGCCTGATCCGCAAGTGACGGTGTATGATAAAAGACATCAATAGGCTCCCATGTGGCCTCCTCAACAGGACGACCATCCCACTGGACTAGGAACTGAATCTGCCGGCGACGTCGACTATGATGCAAACGCACCTGAAGGATAGCAGCAGGTAATAAAGGAAAGAGATCCGGTGCAGTAGGAAACTCAGCATCACGAGGAGCATCATCCTCAATAGCAGCACGTAATAAACTGACATGGAATATATCACAGGCACGTGTGGAAGCAGGAAGCTGAAGACGATATGTAACTGGACTAAGAACCTCCAATATACAATAAGGCCCATAATAACGTGGTGCAAGCTACTCAGTAGAAGCATGGCCCTGAATAAAATGATGACGTGCAAACCGTAGGCGTAGATATACCATATCACCAACATGAAACTCAACATGACATCGAAGACAATCAACTGAAGCCTGATAACGCTGCTGGACCTGCTGCAAATGGGAACTGGCCTAGAGAATAAGCTCGCGAGCACCTGATAGAAATGAAGACAGTGTCACAGGTGTATCCTCGGGAGGAAGAGGAATACCAGGTAAAAGAGGTGCATAACCATGAGATAATAAAAATGGTGCAACGCTGGTGCTGGTACTAACAGAGCTGTTATAGCTATACTCTGCCAAACATAAGTGCTGATCCCAATCCTTCTCTGAAGGAGTAACAAAATGGCGCAAATAATCCTCAAGGATCCTGTTAAGGACCTCAGACTACCCATCAGAAGTAGAATGATAAGCAGACCCCATAAAAAGCTATACATCCAATATACGCATAAGCTCTGTCCAGAACAATGATGTAAACTTACTATCCCGATCAGAAAGGATAGTACGAGGAAACCCATGTAGGCGAAATATCTCTGAAAGGAACAAGCGTGCACACTGCTCTGTTGTGATAGTACTGCGGACGGGTATGAAATGTGCATGTTTCGAGAACCTGTCAACTACCACCATACATGAATCGTGACCACGACGGGTGCGAGGAAGGCCAATGATGAAGTCCATAGAAATATCAATCCACTGGCGGTGAGGAATAGGCCAACTCTGAAGCAAACCAGCGGACTTAGCACGGGAGTACTTATTACGTAAGCAGAAAGGACAGGTACGAATAAGTACAACAAGCTCTTTCCTAAGGGATGGCCAATAGAAATGATCCTTAAGACGAGCATAAGACTTCTGAAAACCAAAATGACCCCCAACTGGGGACGAATGAGCATCCGACAACAACTGAGAACGGATACCCAAAGAACTAGGAATACAAAGAGAACCATAATGATAAAGACGGTGGTCAACAATGGAATAAGCCTGATGAGGTGAAAACGACATAGGTGGAGCAAAACTATAAACATCACGAAAATCAGAACATGTAAGATAAGCAAATGGAAGATCATCAAACCAGGAAGGGATCGTGGCAACAAGGGTATTCAATAAAGCCGGAAGTCTAGACAATGCGTCAGCAGCAGTGTTAGCACGACCAGGACGATACAAAATAGAAAAATCAAAAGATTGTAAAAACTGCAACCAACGAAACTGACGATCACTAAGATCACGCTGGGAGAAGAGATAACGTACGGACTGATGATCAGTAACGATATCAAAAGGAACACGGTACAGGTAATGGCGCCACTTCTTAAGAGCATAGATAATGGCAAGAAGCTCTTTCTCATGGACAGAATAACGTTGCTCATAAGAGCGTAAACGACGCGACTCATAAGCAATAATACACTGAGACTGACGAAGCAAGGCACCCAAACCAACATTACTAGCATCGGTCTCAACAATAAATTTCTGATCAAACTGTGGTAAACACAGGACAGAGGCCTCCACAACAGCACGACAAAGAGTGTCAAAGGCGAACTGACAATCAGAAGTCCAAACAAAAGCACTAGACTTCTTCAAAAGGGCATGAAGAGGGGCAGCCACAGTGGCAAAGTGAGGAACAGGACGACGAAGGTGAGTAGCGAGACCAAGAAACATACGAACATGGTGGACATCTGTGGGAACAGGCCAATCAGCGATTGCCCGAACCTTATGAGGGTCCAAACAAATACGACCATCACAAATGAGAAATCCTAAAAACTAAATCTCAACAACAGCAAAGGAACACTTAGAAGGTTTAGCAAACAACTGGTGATGAACAAGCAATTGAAAAACAGATGAAAGATGTAACACATGCTCATCAAGAGTCTTACTTAAAACAAGAATATCATCAAAATAAACTAAAACACAACGACCAAGGAGAGGACGCATGATGTTATTCATCACATTCTGGAACGTAGGTGGACCATTAGTAACACCAAAAGGAAGAACACGAAACTCATACAAACCAAGATGGGTACGAAACGCAGTCTTGTGTTCGTCCGAAGGATGCATCCTAATCTGGTGATAGCCGGAACATAAGTCTATCTTAGAGAAAAGATGAGAGGTGCCTAACTGGTCAAAGAGATCATCCATGTGAGGAATAGGATACTGGTTACGGACGGTCAACTTATTGAGGGCACGATAATCAATGCAGAGGCGTTTGGAACCATCTTTCTTACTGACAAGGAGAACAGGGGCACCAAAAGGACTGACTAGGAGCAATAAGGCCCTGATCTAGTAAAGCAGTAATCTGAAGCTCAACCTCATCACGCTCAGACTTAGACATACGGTAAGGAGGCCGGGAGGGAGGAGCAGAACCAGGACGCAAATCAATATGGTGGTTCACATCACGTAATGGTGGTAGCGTTGTAGGTTCTGAAAAGACAAATGCATACTGATGTAATAAGTCAGAGATCACCTGAGGAACAGCTGCTGGAGGAGAGGTAGTCACTGGAGAATCTGTTGCAGCACGCTGAACACATAATAAAGCTGCACAATGAGCCTTAGGTAGGCTGTGGATAAACTGCTTCCCGCTGATCAGCTGGAAATCTGCCTGAGAATCAATACTAGCAAGTGAGTGGGTCACTGCATCATGAACAAATGTCAATGTCTGCTGAGCCAGGTCCAAAGTAACCGCTCCCAATGAAGCAAACCAATCAGCACCAAGGATAAGGTCATAGCGCTCCAGAGGAATGATATAAAGATCTGCCTGTCCAAAAAAATCACCAATGCGGTAGGATAATCCCTGAAACATCTGAGAACTAGGAAATGAGTGAGAACTGGCAACCTCGACTGTGAGAGGCTGTGGAGCAGGAATAGGTGAAGCGCGTATTCGGCTGAGAACATAACTGCTGATAAAGGAATGAGTGCTGTCGGTATCAACTAAAGCAATATACTCACGACCAGTAATGCGCACACGTAGCCGAATGGAGCGAGGACCGGGGCACCCTGTCCAGGTAGCATAAGCAAGCTGAGCATGGCAAGTAGCAGGAAGTAAATCAGTAGAAGGCTCAGGAGATAGATCAGGCTCATCAGATATATGAATGTAGATATCAGACTCATCTGGGGTAGTGCCCTCATGGTAGAAAACAGCAGTAGAAGTAGGCAGGGGCTAGCGGCAATCACGGGCAATGTGGTCAGGACTCTTACAACGAAAGCAAAGACGCTTCTGCTGAATGTCAGCGAACTCTGCAGACGTGTAACGTCGGACAAAAGTAGGACGAGGAGGCGGAGGGCGAGGAGCGGGAGAAGTAAGAGAAGAGGTCGGGACGACAGCGGATGGGGCAGATGGGGCCGGAGATGGTAGAGGTGAAAGAGATGGACGGGGTCGGGAAAAGCGAAAGGGAGCAGGATCAAGGTACTTATGCTGTAAAGTACTAGCAAGGGACATGGCCTCAACAAGTGTGGGTGGACGGAAAGAAGAGACATCGTATCGTAGAGCACCACGAAGTCCAGCAATGTAGCGAGAAATAAGCTCGGTGGGTTGAAGACCTGTAAAGAGGAAAGGTCCATAAACTGATCTGTATAGGAAGAAAGATCACCAGTCTGAGTAAGACTACGGAATATATCACGCTGGCGGCTCAGCCACTGAGGGTCAATCATAGCATGACGAAGATCACGACGAAAGGTAGGCCATAACTGGAGACCGTCCCGATCAAGGTCAAGTCGGTAGACCCGCCACCAAGTGGCAGCACGTATATCTAAATGTAAGGCGGCTAACTGGATCTTCTGAGGATCAGTCTTAGGGTAAATCTGAAAATAAGTATCAAGCTTTGCAAACCAATTCTCTAACAAGTTCTCGTCAGAGGAACCAGAATAGGTGGCAAGCTGTACCCGATCACGAAAATCTCGAGCAAAATGTGGCTCAGGAGCTACATGTCGTGGAAAATGTGACTCAGGAGCTGTAGGACATGGAAAACCGGGTGGTGGGTTAGGTGGAAAATGAGGCCCACCGCCAAAGGAAGTAGACGAGGATGGAAGTCCAAATGGAGACCCAAATGATGAATGAACAGGGGCTTTGCCAGGTCCATGTGGCTGTAAGGAATCAATATGTGACTGCATAGTGGCAAAGTCGGTCTGTAGAGTGGTAAAACCGGTCATCATTTGGTCGAAACGACTACTGAGGAGAGTAAGAGAGTCACGCATATCAGCAAACTGTTCATCTAAAGGTCCGGAATGACTCGCAGGTGTAGTGGGTGAGCTAGCCATGAGGAAGAAAAAGTAAGCGAGAAAAGAAATGTGCTAAACAATTGGACGAACTGAAGGAGAGAACATAAGTCGTCACAACAGGCACGCCAATGAAAAGACACAATAGAACTCGCGATGTAAGATGAACGGAAAGGACAACTAAGTAAGAAATACCTCGTAACCGCAACCGGAAGTGAGCTGAAAGCGGCGATATGTCGAGGTACCGAGCAGCCTCCAAAAAAGATGCTAAGGGCCCGACAACATGGAGTAAACGGTGGGTAAAAGTATGGGAAACAATAATGGACTATGGGGCTGGAAAGGGAGCAGCCAAGAAAAGGAAGTGATAACAAAAAGGAGGTATGGGCAGCGAGGAAACAAGGCTGAAAAATCAGAGATCGCCCTTAAAAAAAAAGTTTGCGATAAAGACAGGGAGCAATCCCGATGCGCGATGAAGTTGGGTGGGAGTGGCTTTCTAAGCATCTAGGCGTGTTTGTATTGTCCGGGGTAGGGTTGCGAACACAGACAGCAGTGTAGGAGGGTGAGCTGAAATTGAGGCGGATGTAGGGCGCCAGCTATGGTGGAGTGTGGGCGTCCAAGAGAGGTAGTAAACGGCAAAAAAAAAATTGGATCAAAAAGATGGGTTGGTAGGGCGCTAGGAGTGGCTGATGGAAGGTGGCGAATAGGGGCAGCAAAAAGCGGAAATTTTCAGCAAAGGAAGGAGCAGTAGGGCGCTGGTCAGCAAGCATGAGGGCGCCCAATAGGGCAGCAAGTGGGCGCCTGTCCTCCTCCGATCCGTCGTGAAAATCTGCAAGACAAGTGTGGAGAAATGCTGAAGATCCGGCTGAAAAATGGTGAAGATCCAAGCTGAAGATGGGCGCCCTCCTGTGAGAGAAAAATCTGGTCAATGGAGATGCTCAGGAAAGTGCTCTGATACCAAGTTATGAACGTAGCCACGGCTGATCTAGATTTAGTCTATGAAAGCATCACATAAGCAAGACTTAACCCTAGAAAGCAGGAGAGAGAAAGCTTAAAGAGACTAAAGAAGGAGATCATATCATAAGCCAAGTAACAAATGACACAGAATCCCTACTTATAGCCAAGAGGAAGCCCTAAAAGGAAGCTTCCAGTGGCTAGGGCCAACTGAGAGGGAAAATAGTGCGCCCTCCAAGAAGGCCCCCACTCTTAGTAATATGACCAAATAACCAATATAGTGAATCATAGGGCCCAAGGCCAATAATATGGTCTAAATGTCAACAATAGGGCCCAAGGCCAACCATATAGTCTAAATGTCAAATAATGAATAAAAAAGGGCCCAAAGCCTGCCTATGCATAAAGTAAAGTAAATGTAAATGGACATGGCGAATGTAATGAGCCGAGTCCATAACTTTGCACCTATATGCCTTGATTCACAGATATCGTATTCAGTGGTCATTTCTGGCTTCATTGATATTGAGACCGTATACCTTGGTGGTATTTCTACTAATGCTTTTGCGCATACTTCAGATTGCCCTCCTGGTTCGGTGGTTGGTGCAGTATCTTCTCCATTGGTCTCTATATCTCCATCTCTTGAGTCTGCTATGGCCGATGTTCCTGCTGATTTCTATGGGGTTCTTCATGGGTCCACGTTTGATGGTTCCCTCGCTATTGGTGATCAGGTTGTATCTTCTTTCGCTTTACTCCATGGATCTCTGCTTGAGGTTTGTGATCTACCTCATGATATTTCTACGGTTCCTGACATGATTCATGCGCCTTTCGCCCTTACTGTTACACATTTTTCATCCGAGGATATTTGCCAGATGGTCACTATTACTTATCTAGGGTATTTATATGCTGGGATCTTTCTAGATGAGTACACGGACATCCTTCCGTCTCCTGGTGTTTCTGCATATAGGTTTGTTGCAGTCCATGCCGATGCTATGGATATATGGCATTCCTCGTTATTACATATAGCTTGGTTTTCATTTGGACCTGTTGATTGGTGCTGGTTTTTCCATATTACTGATCGCCTATGGTGCGGATACCTCTATGATTATGCATGTGGCTCTCTATCTGTTCCTTGGATTGTTGCTCATTGTCAGGCTTGGCATATCCTGTTGGCTTGGGTTATTGCCTCCATTCCAGCTACTATTTGTCTGGGTGATCTTCAGGCTCCCTGTCATTTCAGGTTGCTCCATATCGCTTGGTCTCCGATGCTGAGTTGCCACTTTGTTCTGGTGTTCCGAGACCATCAGGGTACCTTGAGAGAATTCCTTCTCCTCTCTTGGATAGTTTTTGGAGATGTTGCCGCCATATACTTAAGTGTTGTTCATATGTGCTTTGATACTCATTCCCAGCTACACGTGGATATTGCTCCGATGCTTGCTACTGATGTTGCGGAACCTGTTCCTCGTTCGAGTGCATTTCTTCTATTCCTCACTTGTGCGCCTGGTGTGTACTTTGGGATTACACTTGCGGGCAGTTCCGATGGGTCATCCGATTCTCCATCCGTTTTTGGTGTGTCCTATGATGGATTGGTATGTCCATATGAGGCCTTTCTGGATGAGTTTTCGGCTACAGTTTGTCAGATGGGGCCTCTACTATTTCTAGATTTGTTGCTACTATTTTCATGCATCATGTCTTTTTAGATGATGCATTGATTTCTTGGACCTTCTGGAGCTTTTGGCATGCTGCTCTTCTCGTGATATGGGCCTTGAGGGTACCGTATGCCATTGGTACTTCTCATTCATGGGCCCTATGGATACCTTGGGCTTTTGACCATGTTGGTGCATATTTCTCCATTTTAAGCTATCCTTTGTCAGGATGATCTCCTTGGTACTAGTCTTCCGATGTTGCTATCTTTTCTTGGGGCACCTTGCACATATGGTTGATGGTTACGTGTATCATGCGGCTATTCGCGATGAGTGTCCATCTCTTTTCCAGTTTCCTTATTGGCTTCATGGTACTGATGCAGTTCTACCTTCTCGGGCTTTTTGGATACCTTGGTGCTCGAGAGCTTATTACTCGGGCCAGTTCTCATTTACAGCATGTTCAGCAACGTTATCAGACCTCAGTTGATCGTCACCGCCGCCATGTTGAGTTTCAGCTTGGAGATATGGTTTATCTACGCCTACGGTTTGCACGTCATCATTTTGTCCAGGGCCATGCTTCTACTGAGAAGCTTGCACCACGTTATTATGGGCCTTATCGCATTTTGGAGGTTCTTAGTCCAGTTACATATCGCTTCCACACGCGCCTGTGATGTATTCCATGTCAGTTTATTACGTGCTGCTATTGAGGATGACGCTCCTTGTGATGCTGAGTTTCCTACTGCTCCAGAGTTATTTCCATTTTTACCTGCTGCTATATTACAGGTTCGTCTATACCATAGTCGACGCCGCCGGCAGATTCAGTTTTTGGTCCAGTGGGATGGCCGTCCTATTGAGGAGGCCACATGGGAGCCTATTGATGTCTTTTATCATACACCATCACTTGCAGATCAGGCTCGTGCTCTTGCTACACTTGTTGATTCCTCTACATCAGATGTTGTTCTAGCTGTTGATGCACCAGGGCTTGCTGCTACTTGATCCAGTTTCTTTTCAGCAGTTGGGTCTTTTTCTTTTGTCCCAAGGAGAGTTATGGACTTGGCTCATTACATTCGCCGCGTCCATTTACATTAACTTTACTTTATGCATAAGCAGGCCTTGGGCCCTTTTTTATAGAGTGGGGGCCTTCTTGGAGGTCGCACTATTTTCCCTCCCAGTTGGGCCCTAGCCATCGGAAGCTTCCTTTTAGGGCTTCCTCTTGGCTATAAGTAGGAAAACTGTGTCATTTGTTATTCAGCTGATGATATTGATCTCTCTCTTTAGTCTCCTTAATCTCTCTCTTTCCTGCTTTCTAGGGTTAAGTCTTGCTTATGTGCTGCTTTCATAGCTTAAGTCTTGCTTATGTGATGCTTTCATAGCTTAGCTCTAGATCAGCTGTGGCTCTATTCGTAACTGAGGGTCTCTTTTATAGATAAGAAACAAATGATATGTGACGTACATGGCTTCCAAGTGTCAGTGTAGGTGTCCCACATGCTAAGTCTCAAGCATGCAAGTCTATGCATGGGTTTTCACATTCTCTCTACATGCAGTGAGCCTTTGCATGATTTGCCTTGGTCCACAAGTTTCCATAGGAAAAATGCGCCCTCTTCTATTGACAAAGTTCCAACATAAAGTTGGTAGTATGTGAAGTTGCTTCTAGGGGCCCATGTACAAACTTGTTGGGCCTACTCAAAGTTAAAAAACCTTAACAATAAAATATCTTATAATGTTTTACAAACTTGGAAAGCCTTTCTAAACTTTGAGAGAATACAATGTTGCGCGACGCAAATTAATATTGCGTGGCGCCAAAATACATGGTGAAATTGATCTAAACTTAAACCATAACACAACCTGGATTCATCATTTGATCCTTCATCCTCCTCTCATATTGTATCTTCCAGTGCTTGTTGCAATGTTTCGTATTCCCCCCTTCATATTAGTTCATGCCTAATGCTTTTCAGCAATCCGGCTAAGCACCACATGACCATTGCATGATGTAAAGTCAATGTTGGACTACACTCAGATTGGAGATATTGACTCGTTCAATGTAATCTCTAGCCAATAGGAACAGATCTTCAAGAAACTTCCTTGGCTTGAATTTCGTGATCAAGGTTGCTTTTACTACTTTCCAATCATTGCATTCTTGAGCAATGTGATTGAAGTACAAATCCAATGTTGTCCCAGTAAGTGAAAAATTGTCCACTAGTTTGGTTCTTTTATTTGGTAATTTTGGAGGCCAAATTCAAAACTCAAATTAGAGATAGTTTCATATTTGTCAATAAAGGCCTAAAGAGTGGTTTTACTATTTTTGGCAAGTAGCTAAGTGGATGAGGTCGTGTTTGGACCCATTCTAATTGGCTAATTTTTTAGTATATTGCATTTGGACTAGTTTTTCTAGGTTTTTGGTTAAGTACCTAAAAGTTGCCATTTTAGGGCATACTATTGGCAAGTGGCCAAATGACATTTTGGCAGTTATAAATAGCAGTACCAGCGTGGAGAACATATCATTGTATTCCCATTTCATATGGAGAATTCATCTCTTGAGTTTCTATGTCCATCTCATGTGTTTATCTCTTGATATCTTGATTTTCTATTTGTAGAATGTTGATTTTATGGTTGATATAGGTTCCACACGTGTAAAGGACAGCCTGCTGCTACTGTTGTACGAACAGGGACAATACAATATTGTATTTTCATGTTCATGATCAGATCTTAGTGATTTATGCAATTCTAGCATGGGCAAAGAAAGCTCTACATGTGATCAAGATGAATGTGACTAATGAACTTCTCAAGGAAGTTGGTAAGTGCACAACATCAAAGGAGGCTTGGGATTTTAAAAAAGCTTTATGAATCTAAGTCTACATCTAGAGTTCTAACTCTAAGAAGACAAATCTTTTCTTGTATGCAAAAGAAGGATGAAGGTGCTCATGCTGTTGTTTTGAGGGTTAAGGCATTCAATGATGAGTTAGCATATATTGATGAAAGCATTCAGGAATTTAAAAGCAGCCTGACTGATGGAAGCAAAGAAATGGTGCCGTGAATAAGACTCCCAAGTAGGTATAAGAAGTGACAATCTCAACCTCCTTTCCAGCGTATAGAAAGTGATAGTTGCGAAGACTGTGACGATTAGTGTTGAAAATCAAGACCTTAGTTTTCCCTAGGTTGACAAACAGGCCCCATAAGGTACAAAGATGATGTAAGACATGTAAGTGACGCTGCAGACCAGACGGGGAAGATCTGGAAGTGTCTAGCTCTGATACCCTGTGAAGAAAGGTAATGATCTAAAACATAGCATTGATAACCAAGGAAGGGGAAGCAAACTCCTTTAATATGATATCATGTGGCACCGAGGGCTTAGCCCTAATCATCCTGCTAAACATGAGAATCTGGATACGAGTAATATCCCTCCAAGTATCACGTGATAAATCCGGACACCAAGTCTCAGGAAAGTATAAAACAACCGGGGAGACAGTGGTAGAGAATAGTAAGCATCTGGTAGCAGGGTCCTATACATAATATGAGGAACAAAATCTCTCCATATGAACAAGAGAAGTATGCCCCTTACGGAGTCTGGTGAGGGCTGCCGGTCGGAATGTGAGTAGTGGACCAGAGAAAAGTACTCCCAAATAAGTGTAATCGTGGCAATAGTCTCGTCTGTGAAGCCAAGTGAAGATAATCTCTGGAAAAGGAGATGTCTCGGAACTGAGTCAAAAGCTTTGCGGAAGTCCACAAAGCAACAATAAACTCTCTGTCTCTGATGTCGTGCCTCCTCAATGATGCATCTCAAAATGAAAATCTGATCTGAGGTAGAGTATCCCGGTCTGAACCCAGCCTGGCCCACAGCATGTTAATCCTCAGTCTCAGCAAAAGATCCAGTAACCGTCTGTAAAATGGAACCATAAATCTTAGACAAAGTGTGACCAATCATAATAGTACGGTAGTTTTCTACATTCATGGGATCACCTGCCTTGAGGATGGGATGAAAGATATTAGTACACCATGCGGTAGGAAAACCAGAGGTCACAGCGGAGGTTAAAAGCGTGAGCAATAAAGGGCGAGACAAGTTGTGCTACAGGTTTTAGGAAATCTACGTTTAGAGAATCATAGTAAATGGCCTTATGAAGTTTGGCATGGTTAATGGCATTTTCAACCATGTGTGGAGTAAAAAGCGTGCAGCGGGCAGGTCGTGGTGAGAGTAAGATAGGAGGGAAGTCTAGGGTATAAAGTTTTGTGGCATATTCGATCCAGAATTCGGTTGCTATGGGGGCCAAAGTTGTAGATGATATGGTGAAATGTTTCCAGAAAAAGGAGGAGGAAGGGGAATCTAAAGAGTCGATCAACCGTTGGCAGAGTGAGCGTAGGTATGTTATCTTCTTTGTTCTGGTGGCTTTATGATACTTTTTCTGGTGTTGTTTGAGTGTTGTAGGGGAGTGTAATCTGGCATATACCACATGTTTGTGAAGAGAGCGACATTTGGCATCATACCAGCAGTTGTGAACGCGTCTATGAGATGATATCGTCTTGGTGGGGAAAGATGAGGATGCCGCAGATAAGAGGGATTTAGAGAGAAAAGTGGCTTGTTGCTCAACTGATGTCGTGAAAGGGAAATTAGTAAGTAGTTGGAACATGGTTGTATGTGATGGGAATAACGCCTGGAGGTGGTCTTGATAGATGCTACTGACGTCGCCAAGGAGGTCGTCTCTGATAGTTCTAGGGACAATATGAGTAGTACGTCGTCTCTGGTCTCTATGTAGTAGAGAGTCACTATCGTCGCCACTATCATCCGATCTAGGGTCCGCCCGCGATCTCCTGCGAGAAAAATACAATGTGATTTGGAGCTGTGCATCAAGGTGAACAATTGGCTAGTGTAGGTCTTGTCGCAATAAAAACATCTCTCTGATCATAAGTGCCTCGGGTCATCATATGCTATAAGGCGCCGCAGTGTGTCAGGAGTCTCTCTGAAAAGGCAATGGTATCTCCCTCTAATCTCGTAGTAGACTGGACATCTGAACAAAAAGTGCTCCTCTGACTCCACCTCAGACAGTAAACATAACTGGCAGACATGCTCCTCACGTGGGATACCATGGAAACGTCCAATCTCAATCTCAAGCTGATGTGATGAGACTCGTAGCTGACCCAGTGTGAATCTAAGGGCACAGGATAATCCAGAATCTAAATAGCGTGGTAGAACTAGGGTCCCCACGTCATCCATCTCCAAGAAATGAGTCCTATAATTGTCAGGTTTAACCCCTAATTGGCCCTGCCATGTGCAACGAAGTTATGCTCTGTAGAGGAAACGTCTGATATAATCGTGAGTACCCGATGGGAGGTCCGTGATAGATATGCCAAAAGTATAGACGTGATGCCTGTGAGAACCATGACAAGTGATATCCTAGACTGTGAAGATGCTGAGATGATATAAGTGCCACCTGTGGATGTCTCTGTGCATCAGTGGGAAGCAGATTGAGACATTGTATATATGTTATGAGACGGAAGATGGCATCAAGCTGTAGAGGTGGAACTGCAAACTCTGCTAGGATAGTCTGGTGCGAGACCAAGAGCTCGTATCATTCGTGATAGCATAAGGACCTAGAGGCGTGAGATACTAGCCCAATTCGCAGAGGTGAGCCCTGGGCACCATGCCTCTGCAGCATACAATGCAGTGGGGGAGACAAAGGTATCGAATAATCGACACTGACTCAGGGCGTCCTGAATAAATCTCTGAAAGCAAATACGCTCAAGCTGGACCAAGGAGGCATGTCCCTTCCCAAGTCTGGCTGTAGCTGCATGTCTCATACCAAACATAGGACCAGTGAAAAGAACCCCAAGATAGGTGTAGGATGACACAATCTCCAACGGCTGTCCATCTAGAAAAAGCTCATGTCACTACATGAAAGCCCTAGAAGTGTTGAAGATCATAACTTTGGTCTTCTCAATGTTAATCTGCAAACCCCATCTAGTGCAGAAACCATGAAGACAGTCCAACTGTCTCTGTAATCCCTCTCTAATCGAAGATACTAAAGCAACATCATATGCATATAGGAGAATGGCAATCAAAATATCTCCAAGTCGGCAACCTGTACCACCACTCTGCTCAATCACTCTCTCAAGCTCATCAATATATAGTCCAAATAATGTAGGTGAAAGGGAGCAACCATGTTTCAGTTAAGAAACACAGTTTAAACACCCGACCTGATATAGAGTAAGCCCCTCCTAGCCCAGTGTGAGGACTGATAGCATGCAACTGCCAAGTGTCGGCCACGTGTCACTGACGTGGCCGACTGCACGTCGAGACCCAACTGGGGGCCCTATCCTGCTGACAGGGTCCCTAGGCTGTGTTAGGCATGCCATGGCTATGGACTGTGCTGGGGCACACTACTCACACTGTCTTGCCCTGTTGGTTGTGTACACTGGACATGACCCTGACTGTGGTATTTGACCTATCTGTGTTCTCTAGGGTTCGGCACTGGTCACGAGCTGGTAACACTCCCTCCCCCTTAAGAACCGTCTTGGTCCTCTAAGACAAAGTCTGGAAAAATCTTGCAAAGGACGCTGCCTCTTTCCCAAGTGGCATTCTCAACAGGCTGATCATTCCACTTAACCAGATATTCTCGGTATAGAGTATGACGAGTCTGCGTCTCTCTACTATCAAGAATCTCCTCTGGTTCATGTGGAGGTTGTTGAGGATCCAATGGGAGAACTAGAACACTGTCCCCTACCAGATTGTATGATCCGGTTAAGACTTTTCGTAACTGACTTACATGAAAGATTGGAAAAACCTTACTGTTGTGAGGGAGTTCTAGTTCATAGGTGACCTCGCCTAGTCTCCTACTGATGGTAAAGGGACCACAATACCTTGGAGACAACTTAGTACACACTCCTGATTTGAGGGTTTTAGAGTCAACTGGGACTCTCAAGTAGACTTTCTCACCAGTGGAGAACTGCACATCCCGTCTGTGTGGATCTGCATAATGCCTGGCTCGATCCTGGGACTGTCTAATGCTACGCTTAGCATGTTCTATCATCTGGTTTAGGTCCTCTAAAAAGTTTCTGGCTGCTTCAACTTTTTCTTGTTTAAACCCTACAGCTGTGGGTGAGCGTGGCTTAAAACCGTACATCAGCATAAATGGGCTGTATCCCGTAGCTGAATGTTTGGTACTGTTGTAAGCAAACTCTAATATCGAGAGATACTCCTCCCAATTAGTCTGCTTCTTGCTGACGTATGCACGAAGCATATCCTCCAGCACTTGATCTACCCTTTCTGTCTGACCGTCCGTCTGTGGATGGTCGGTGGTACTCATATTAAGTTTCGTATGGAGATGATGGAATACTGCCCTCCAAAAATTTCCAGTAAACTTACTGTCCCGGTTGCTGACTATGCCGGAAGGTAGACCGTACAATTTAAATAGCCTGTCTACAAACAACCTCGCTAACTCTGGAGCTCTAACGGTTGTTTTGGTCGGAATAAAATGAGCCATTTTGGTCAGACGGTCAACTGTGACCCATATAGCGTCATTACCCTTTTGGGTTTTAGGCAGGCCTACTATAAAATCCATGGAGATACTCTCCCATTTACCAGCTGGTATTTCTAAGGCATGCAAAAACCCTCCTGCCTTTAAACGCTCTGCTTTATTTACCTGACATTTCTGGCAACTGTTTACATACTGGTGGACGTCCTTTTTCATACTGGGCCAGAAAAATTGCCTACGAAGAAGCTCATAGGTCTTCTGTATGCCTGGGTGTTCCGCACTAGGATTGTCATGACATTCATATAGGACCTGCTGCCTATAATCCTCTGAATTGGGGACACATACTCTATCTCTATAGAGCAAGTACTCATCCTGAATGGAATATTGTTTCCATTTGAATCCTTGAGTCAACTGACCCTCAACCACTGGGGTTTGCTTGGGTAATACAGGCTCACAATCCTCAACGTCATCTGACGACGTATACTCGAACTCATCATCATCCTCAACGGAAGCTGCCGTATTCTTGGATGAACTGGCACCAGCCCCGGGAACTGGTTCTGGAGTCTGTAACTGTCTGCTCTGGACTGAGTTCCAGATAGTAGAGAAGAATGCATCATGCTGGCATTTCCCTCTCAAGGACTCGAGTAACTCATTACGAGTCTGAGTAAAACTCAGTTCGTTTATCATAGGCATTCTGCTAAGGGCATCTGCTACTGTATTGAATTTTCCACGTCTATATCTGATAGACATGTCAAACTCTTGCATCAACTCTGCCCAACGAGCTTTCCAACCTCTAAGCTCAGGTTGATTGCAAAGGTATCTGAGACTCTCATGGTCTGTCAGGACCTCAAAGTTGGCACCATACAAATAATGCCTCCAAGTCTTAAGGGCATGGACTATAGAAAAGAGTTCCTTTTCATAGGCACTGTACCTAGTCTGAGCTGGCTCGAGTTTTTTACTCTCGAACGCAACCGGTCGTCCGCCCTGAGTTAGTACAGCACCTACTGCAAAGTCGCTAGCATCTGTTTCGACCACAAATAGCTGATTGGGGTCAACGACCTTTAAAACTGGTGCTGTAGCTAAGGCTGTTTTGAGAGCATCAAAGCTCTCCTGCTGTGCGGACTCCCAAATGAACTCCTTTCCCTTCCCCTTAAGGAGATTTGTCATAGGGACTGCTATCTGAGCATATTCCTTGACGAATCGTCTGTAATATCCCGCCAGACCAAGAAAGATTTGAAGTTCCAAAATATTCTGAGGTCTCAGCCAACTGAGTATGGCTTTAACCTTATTTCGGTCCATCTTAATCCCATCTGAAGAGATAATGTGACCCAAATATGCTACTTCTTCAACGAAGAATTCACACTTGGATTGTTTAGCATAGAGCTTATGCTTTCTAAGCAGTCGAAACACCTTTCTGAGGTGTTTTAGATGCTCCTTCCTCGTTTTGCTGTAAACGAGGATGTCATCTAAAAATACGACTACAAACTTACCCAAGTCTGGTCTGAGAACACTGTTCATCAAGGTCATAAAGGTAGCTGGAGCATTTGTGAGCCCAAATGGCATCACCTTAAACTCATAATGACCGTGACGAGTCCTAAAAGCTGTTTTCGAGACATCTTCCGATTTTATACGGACTTGATGATATCCCGATCTGAGGTCTATTTTACTGAAAAACTTAGCCCCGTCGAGTTGATCAAACAACTCGTCTGCCCGAGGCATAGGGTATTTATTCTTAATTGTGACTTTATTGAGGGCTCTGTAATCTACGCAAAGACGCATAGACCCCTCTTTCTTTTTCACCAATAGGACTGGTGAGGCCCATGGTGAACTACTAGTCTGAATTTGGCCTTTCCCAAGATAGTCTGTTAACTGCCTAGTTATTTCTTCATCCTCTGTTCGGCTGACCCGATACGGAGGTTTAGAAACAGGTACTGTACCTGGTACTAGGTTTATTACATGATCTACCTCTCTGCTAGGTGGTAAACCATGTGGCAAATCTTCAGGAAAAACATCTTTAAATTTAGACAATAAAGTTTCTAATTTACTGATTTTCTGTTGAATAGAACTGGAAATAGAAACTTCAGGAATAAACTGAAAGTCACATAAGAATACATGATGGTCTTCGTCTCCGATTAGCTGACAGAGCTCTGAACTGCAGACCATAGGGTTGTTGGGAACATCATGCTCCCCATGCAACTGGATCTCTCGGCCTTTATGCTGAAAGCTGAGGGTGTTTTCCTGATAGTTTCTGTGGAGGGAAGGTCCTAAACTGTAGAGCCAATCTCTCCCGAGAACAATGTCTGTTCAATCCAGGTGCATTATCTGAAAGTTTATTTCATCTTGGTACCCCTGAATACCAAGATTTAACTTACTTACCATAGTTTCCCATATTTTTTTTATCTTCACCCTTAGCTAATGAAACTATGTACCTATGCTGACTAGGTACTTCTGGTAGTTTAAGCTTTTTAACCAGGGTGTGGTTGATGAAATTATGGGTTGCCCCATCATCAACCATGACTCTTACTGACTGGTTACCAACTTTCCCATGCATACGTACTAGGTCATGCGGCCCAAAACTGAAAGGTCTCGCTAGCATTGCAGAGGTCAGCTGGCAACAGTGTTCATGATCTTCATGATACACTTTGATCTCGGAAACTGCCGAGTCACTGGGGAAACATACAGTCTGAACAAGATGAACTTGTTTTTTATCTTTCTTATCTTTTTTTGTAAAAGGCCCCTTGGGACACTGTCTGACTGTGTGTCCCTTGCCCATACACACAAAGCACAAACGTTCTTGTTTGGCTTTCTCAAAATCATTTGGTTTTAAGGGCTGTATGAGTGAAGGGCGTTTCTGAGGAGCTTCACCTTTAAATTTATCTTCTTTCTTTCTTTTTAAAAATTTCTTTTTAAATTGAAAGTCTTTCTGAGAAGGCTGCTCAGAAAGTGGCTGTTGTCTCGCCCTCTTCCTACCCACTGAATCATCATAGATTTGAGCATATCTGAGAGCTTGCTCAAGGGTAGTAGGCGAGTTTCTCTAGACCTCTACTTTATATTCATCTTTGAGGCCAAGGACAAATCCCCTGATTTTCTGATAGTCATCCATATTTTTAATCTTTAAAATTGCTTCTCGATACTGCGAGATATATTGGATGAGAAACTTGTCCATTACTGTTCTTTCCCAGGCTTCCCAGGCTCTATCAAGTTCATTCTCTGGTAGAAATTCTCTTAGGAAAGCTTCTTCAAAAGCTTTCCATGACCGGGGAGTCTGCCCAGTCTCCTGGAGATTTAACCACCACTTATAGGCCATAGGTTCTAAGGAAAGACTGGCCTCAATAGCTTGCAAATGGTCAGGGGTCTGTTTAAGAGCATGAATGTTCTTCCATTTGTTAAGGAAGGTTTGTAGAATATCTGCATTTCTATCCTTCTCTTCCCCATTAAAAGTAGGAAGTTATAAGTCTTTAAAAACACTGGGGTGAGACCGTGAAGTCTCACCCGAAACTGATGGAAGTGGAGAAGGGGATAACTGAGAAGTGGAGGGAAGGCTTCCTTTCGCGGAACTCAAACTCAAGTTTTTGAGTTCAGCGAACGAGTCGTCCACACTAGACTTGAAATTGGCTAATGCCAACTTCAGTTCATCCACTTCTTTTACCAATTGGAGGAACTGCTCCTTGGTAACCAGTTCGTCGAGTTCTTCGGCGAACTGTTCCTGTTCTTCTACTTCCATGGGTTCCTTCCCTTTTCTGTAAGCCAAGGCTTCTGTTTCAAGTTCGTCGAAGCCTCTCTCCGGGGGTTGATCAGGTCCCTGAGGAGTGGTCATCTTCGGAACTGAAAGAGAGCTACCTTAACTTCTGAAGGAAAAAAAGTCTAAAAGACTAATTTACAACTGTACAAGGAGGGAAAGAAAACTTAGCTCTTTCTGAGAACTATACTTCCATAGAGAGAATCAAGAAAAGCCCTTTCAGCTCTTCTTCAGCTGCTTCCAGACCTGTGATTCTGAAATTTTTTTGCTATCCCCCCTTGCTGATCTGACAGCTCCAGTATTGGTACCAAAAAACCAGATTCAAAACCCAAATCCACTTGCAAATCCTGGAATTGGTGATGGTACCCTGCTCGCTGATCTGTGGCAGCCCTGAAATTTCCCAAAAGTCGAGTAAAATCTAGAAAGGGTGCAACAAAAATCCGGAACAAACTAGTTCCTACCCTCTCTGGCTGGGAAGCAACCTAACTAGCCCAATTTCTTCTGATTTGGGGCCCAAAAAGTGTTCCAAATTCTGATTTTTCCTCAGCTCTGGGAGCGCTGAACCTATGCCAACCTTTCTGCTCTGGAAACGTTGAGAACTTGCTAGAATTTCACTCGAAAATCAGGATTGAAGCCTGATCTGGCAGCGCTGGACCTGCACCTCTATTTTGCCTCAAATCCCAGGTAGAAAACAGAAGTTTTCACCACGATTTTCTGATATCCTCCTGATTTTCCAGCGCTGACCCTGCTTTGTAGATTTCTGAAAACTTGAAGAAGTTCTGAGCAATCTAGCTACTTTCTCCACTGCTGAAAACTAACTTCCCTAGGATGGAGATGGCTCTGATACCAGTGTAATAGATCCTAACACCACAGTAGGGCAAACACTAACTGATCCACCCAACCTTGCCTACTCCCTGATATAGAGTAAGCCCCTCCTAGCCCAGTGTGAGGACTGATAGCATGCAACTGCCAAGTGTCGGCCACGTGTCACTGACGTGGCCGATTGCACGTCGAGACCCAACTGGGGGCCCTATCCTGCTGACAGGGTCCCTAGGCTGTGTTAGGCCCGCCATGGCTATGGACTGTGCTGGGGCACACTACTCACACCTTGCCCTGTTGGTCGTGTACGCTGGACACGACCCTGACTGTGGTATTTGACCTATCTGTGTTCTCTAGGGTTCGGCACTGGTCACGAGCTCGTAACAGTAGTCCACTTAGCCACTAGAGCAGATGTCTCTTCATAGTCAATTCCTTTGCTTTGCTCATAACCCTTCACTATTAGGCGTGCCTTATGCTTTGCTATCGTGCCATCCGCGTGAAACTTTGTTCTAAACACCCATTTATTGTCAATGGGTTTCTTTCCGAGTGGTAGATCAACCAACTCCCATGTATCATGCTTGTGGATGGATTCCATCTCCTCTTCCATTGCCTTTTGCCACTCTTTGTGATCTTTTGCCTCATCAAAGGTTGATGGCTCTCGACACTTCAAAATGTCACTCATTAGGTCATAGTTCACATGATAACGATCGGGAGACGTCATTTCCCGCGTTGATCTTCTCACTTCTCCTTGTGTGCTAGATCCTGGTTAATTTAGCTTTGCGTCCTTCATGATCTTCTCATACCATTTTGGTATCTTAGATTCAGGTGATACACTATGTGAAGTGTATGTATCCCAAGAAGTGTCCAAGTAATGTCTCTTACTTCCAACCGGTTTCTCCTTTATTGCTCCTATTGGCAAGTACCTCCCCCTAGGCTCTTGAATAGGTGGCGTCCTTTCATACTCGCCCTTTTGACTCTCATCTTCACGTGCATCATCTTGTGGAGCGTCTTCTTCATCTTCTTCTTCTAAAATTGTGGGAAGTCTTTTGATGCTTTCACCACTTGCATGGTCTTCATCTTCATACCTATGCGTCTCATCAAAGATCACATCTTTGCTAATGTGAATCTTGTTCATTACAGGATCAAAACACCTGTATGCCTTCGTCCTCTCGTCATAACCGACGAATATTTACTTGATTGCTTTGGCATCAAGTTTCTTTCGCTCCTCCTTTGGCACATGTACATAGGCCTTACATCCAATGACACGAAACTTGTCGATTTTTGGCTTTATTCCTGTAAATGCTTCTTCGGGAGTCACATTTGGAACCGCAATTGTAGGGCTTCTGTTTTGCAAGAATGTTGCGCACTGCACGCTTCTGACCAAAGTGAATCGGTCAAGCCCATTTGCTTCATCATGGAGCGTGCACTCTCCATAATAGTCCTGTTTTTCCTTTCAGCTACACCATTACTATGCGGCATGTGTGACTGTGTAAATTGTCTTTTGATGCCGTGTTCCTTGCAAAAGTCTTCAAAATCATCAGATTTGTATTCACCCCCTCTATCAGATCTTAGCACTTTGATGCGTGCATCCAGTTGGTTCTCTACCAAAGTCTTGAACTCCTTGAAGCGAGCAAAAGCGTCGGATTTCTTCTTCAAGAAATAAATCCATGTCCTCCTAGAGTAATCATCTATGAAAGTCATAAAATAATATGCTTTCCCCAACGACATGGTCTTCATTGGGCCGCACAAGTCGCTGTGAATGAGTTCCAGCGGTTTCTTAGCTCTTGCAGCTCCACCTTTCTTGAATGTCTCCCTGTGATGCTTTCCCATGACGCATCCTTCACATATTGCATGATGATCATCCTGCAATGTCGGTAACCCTATTACCATCTTCAGCTTCGCCATCAATCTCAAGCTCCCATAGTTCAAATGACCAAGTCTTCTATGCCACAACTCAGATTGAGATGTTGTTGAGATAGCCAAACCATATTCTCCTGGTTTTGCAGCATCCAATTTATAAAGGCCACAGTTACTATCTCTATAACCTTTCGCCACCACTTTATAATTGTGGTTCATATCCCTCATAAGGCATCCATCCTTGACAAATTCAACCTTAAGATGTTGATTAGCCATTACTCCAACAGAAAGCAATCTCTTTTTGAGTCCAGGAACATAAAGCACATTAGGGATGTTCTTGATTTTACCATCAGGAAACTGCACAGGTACATTGCCCACACCTTGTATTTGGCATTCCTCCCCATTGGCTTGAGTGACCTTATCCCCATCATGGATTGGTGAGAATTTCTCAAACCAATCACGTTTCCCGGTCATATGCCTTGTGACGCATATGACTTGTCTCGTCATCTTCTCCATCATTTTCGGCAATGTTGCCTTGTTGAGTCACTTTTCCCGCCTTTATGTCTGCTTTCTTCTTGTAACACTCGCGTGCCCAATGACCCGGTTTGTGGCAATAGTAACATTTGCCTTTCTTCTTCTTTTTCCCTTTTGATGACGACTCTCCCTCGTCATCATCCCCATCCTTTCTACTTGCCTTTAGCAAGCAAGGCTTGATCCTCCTGTGGGGTTTTCCTTGACTTCACCACTTCGCGACGCTGCTCTTCTTGCAACATGATTCCGTGGAAGTCTTCAAAAGTAGGCAATCTCTCCCTCGAAGCAATGCCGCTCACAAACATCTGTAGCCCTTCCGAGACACCGCTCATTGTGGTATGTACCAATTCAACGTCCCTAATTGGTTCTCCAATTGCCACAAGTTGATCTCTCAGCTCCTTTATCCTGGTGAAGAAAGATCCCACTGATTCACTTTCTTCCATCCTTACTGCGTTCAATCTCAACTTCAAGAACATGGCCCGAGCTGGATTGCAAGTTTGAAATTGCATTCTAAGAGCTTCCCAAGCTCCCCTGGCCATCGTGGCATCACTTATATGAGTGATCACATGGTCTTTCACTGAAAGATTGATTAAGGACAATGCTCTTTGTGCCTTTTTAACAAAGGCCCTCATGTCACCTGCAGTGGTATTTGGCCGAACTTCAATATCGCCACAATCTCCAATAACTCTTTCTCCATCAAAATGCTCTTCATTTTGAATTTCCAGATGTTGTAGTTAGTGTATGTCGAAGCCAACCGTGATGTTAGAAATAAAAAAAAAAGACTTGCAATTTTTGGCTTACCAGGCCACCCGCCGCTCTTTCGCCAAATTGAAAGCCAAACTGGCATCGCTTTCCGAAATGCTTCTCGTCACCAACTCCCAACTACCTGCCCAGTGGAATGGTGAAATCACTTCTGGCGCGCTCCGAACACTTTCTCCGTGGCAATCACTCTGTTTTGGTGTACCGTACTTGTAGGTACACTCAGGGTGCCCTTCGTTTGAAGGCTATAGCCTTTCGTTTGGCCAAAATAGGCTAAAGGAGGTGAAAATAAGGGCAATTTGGGTTTTTGAATTGTTTCTTCAGTGTGAAGAAACTTCACCTTTCACAAAACTTGGGACCCAACAATTTTTTCACTTTGAAAATTTTTAATGAAAAGAAGGGTGCCTTTGCCCTTCAGATCTTCAGGACCCTTTCAAAGCCCTTCTAAGGGTGATCCACCATCCTGTGGCCCACGTTTCTCCCTGAGAACTTCATCTTGGCCATTGATTTTATTGGAGGCTTATCTAATGGTTGCTAACAATCTCGAGCGCCGAAGGTAGCTCTTCTAGACGCTAAACACCTCCACGCACTACGGCCTCTCTCCGATTCACCGCCCGTGAGCCTCCACGCGACCTCTCTCTCTCTCCACACGACCTCTCTCTCTCCACGGCTATGGAGCTTACACAGGGTTTTGGAAAAAGCCCACGGCCAACTTCTCAAGCTTTCCTCCAACTCTCCACGGCAGTCAGCGGCTGTCTACAGCTTGATCACTCTTGCTAAAACGCCCCTCTTCAAGCTTTTACAGCACTGAAAAACCTTGTAAATGGAGAAAGATCTTCAATTTTTCCTTCTGAAACCCCAGCCATGAAAGAAGAAAGACTTCTTGAGCTATGCTCAGGTTTTCTTTGAGCCACTTTTTGCAGCCCTCTACTGCACTCAGGTCGCCCTACAGTTAGCCATCACCTGCTTCAAACAGATCTTCAATTGGCTTCAAATTGAATCCACAGTAGGCAGTCTTTCTACAGAGTTCTTTGCTTCCGTTTAGCTTCTCGTTTTAGCCTCTGAATCTTCTTACAGTTTCAAGCTATCCCACGAATCTCCACAGACTCGGTTTTGTGCTTCCTAGCCAACAAACCGTCGTAAATTCGCAGCTCTCTGTTCTTGTCCGGTGATTCTTGCCACCAAGGGCTCTGATACCAAGTTAAGAAACACAGTTTAAAAACCCGACCGGATCAATCACCACAGCACACCGTCAAGTACAACAAGACAAGACAACAGAATAGCTCACCTCAAACTGTATATTCAACTAATTAGCAAGTACAAAGATAAAGTTACTTAAAAGTACTCAAAGGGCTCGTAAAAGAAAGATGGCCCGATAGTTCTAGAACTGAGCACACGTGGTGCCGTCGAAATAAGAAAGCACTGTATAAGTCGATCATTGCTATTTTAACTGTTTCACCCCGATGGTGCTCCATATATGCTCTGAGAGGCCAGTGTCACCCCGAAAACATCAAGAACTCGCTCATAAAGTGCCATCACAGCTAGAACTATGTCAGTACAGAAGCCAAGATCACGTAGTCGCTGGATGAGAAGAAAGCGTGGAACAGAATCAAAGGCTTTCTTGTCAACAAAGCAACACCCTCTCCTATGCCTGGCCTCCTCAATGATAGCTCGAAGAGTGAAGACATGATCTGTGGTAGATTGGTGAGCACGAAAGCCAGCCTGGCCCAAGGCATGTAGTCTCCTAGTTTCAGCCTTAGAGCTGATCGTTGACTGAAGTATAATACCATAAAGCTTCGCTATGACATGGCCAATCATGATAGTACGGTAGTTACCAAGATTCATGGGGTCACCATTTTTCTGGGTGGGATGGATGATATCAGTACACCAGGAGTGGGGGAAGCCCGAGACGACAGTCCGATTAAGCAGAGTGGCTAGAGTGGGTGAGAGTAGATCTGCAGAATGGATCAAAAGTTCTGATTCAAGCTCTTCTATGTCTCTAGTGTGGTGGGTCTTCATTCTCTTTATGGCCTCAATGACCATTTCAGAGGACATTGTTTAGATATGTTGACGAGCCATTGTGGAGGTCAGGAAAGAAAATGTTGTGCAGGTATTGAGTCTTGACTTTCAGTTGAGTAATGAGAAGCTAGAACTTTGTATTTACTTAACACTTGTAAGTTGTAAGTACTAACTTCTAAGTTGTAGCTACTTACTACTTGTAAGTTGTTATTTAACAATGAGCAGTGAAAACGTTTTACTTAATATGTAGTACTTGTTCAATGTTGATTCTTGAATGTTGCATTGTTGTGCTTTGCAATTTGTCACAGACAACACGCAGTTGATACGAGGGCCAGTAATGCCTAATCAGTCACATGCATGTCAATTACGAGCCATGCAGTCTTTCAGCAGTGCACTGGGACTCCTCATGCATCAGTAACCCATGCATGCAGCATCAACTGAATCAGATCCCTGTTTCTAGTAGAATGGGAGCATAGTTTGATGCTTTCCCTTTCAACTTCTGACCTAGGATTCAGCGCTTTGAGGGAGGCTTCTTCAGCGCATTTTTCTCATCAGTTTATGAGCCAGACAGCCAGAAAATCAGCACTCTAGCTGTTGACAAATTACAGCATCGTTGAAGAGTAAAAATGTGTGCTCTTTGCTCCAGGGTCAGCGATTGATCACAGGCCAGAACATTGCTTTATTAGGGCGACCTGCAAAAAATAATTATTGCATGGACTGGCGCCCTGCTGCCTCACAAAGATTCTTTCAGCGCACTTTCAGGTGCTAGAAATGCTCAGATTCTGATCCTTGTTTCCAGCAGCAAGGGCGCACAGTAGCAGTGCATTTATGCTCACAATTTCAACCTTTCTTAAGGAATTCCAGCGCTCTTGGGAAAGGAGGTCCAGTGCATTTTCCCCATCAGAATTTGGGTGCATCGCTAATGTCTTTTGTTTCTTGAGTAGTTTCAGTTAATTCGCTCTTACTTCCACACTATCGGTTCTAATAATTAACAAGATCCAATAATTAAGTAGTCTGCTTGTCATTTGATCAGTGTGATGAATGTGTGTCTACTACAAGGTGAAAACAAATCTCAACTTATTGTCAGAGATCCAATCTGTTCAGTCAGTCTGATTCATTCATCTACTGTTTGGTACTAGCATTTTTTTAAAATTTGCAAAAATGCTATTTCATACTACCTTGACAGGATTCTACCTGTCTGTAATTGAAGAAAACATAATTCATTGTCTCCTATCGAATTTTCCATCATATAACAAGCAACCAAATGAGGGGCCTTAGTGGCTAATTATACCAAGCAAAAGCTATGTTCCTTCAATTAACTAAAGGGAAGTACGAATATTCAAAGAGCCCAAATTAAGAACCATAAAAAGTAAAGGTCTCAGGGCCGTCAAATACAAATAAAAGTGCACGTCCACTAATAACAATATCAAATAGCATACTAAAACTGAAAGTAATAACGAAAGTAAATAATGCCACTATAATAATATATCACTGAAGCATCTAATGGCCATCATATGGGCATGTATGTCCATAACATTGTATAACTGATAGATGCATGACAATTGAGTCGTATGATGATAAGTTTCTTATACAGAGCATGAAGGACACAAAGTGGGTGATTGCAACAGGATCAAGAGAGTCTGTGATTGTGGATGATGGGGGTGCCATAGATCACGGTGGATGTATGCATGTCCGTGGGCTCGCGTGTGACTCTCAAACTGGCAGGTCTCAATGGTTGGCAGCATTGTCTCTAGTCCCAATATCTGAAAGGGATGGACATTTCAATCTCTAACTCTATGTATTCGTATGAGAGAGATAAGCAAAAATATGCACATTTAGTTGAATACATATACGCAAAAACTATTGTCTAGAACCACTTTTACTTAAAATAGGATGTTTACTTATCTATGTGAATATATGAAAGGGCCAAAAAACTACTCTTAACAAGTAAACGAGTTAGAACCTAGAAGACTTCAGAATGGAATATGAATAGTTCATGAGTGAAATATATCGTTTTAAGATATATGCCCTCTCTGAACAACTTAAACAACAGTATGACTTCAAATCTACCATGAGCTAGTCGTAAACAATCAACGCTGCCCATAGAATGTACCATGAGCTAGTATGACTTCAAATCTACCATGAGCTAGTTGTAAACAATCAATGCTGCCCATAGAATGTACAAGCCTTAAGGAGATGGTTTAAATTGTTCCTGGTGATAATGCTGATGTATATCGGCTACTCAAGCTTCTTTCGATAGATAGAAAATCTTCGAACTTAACTCTTAGTCTAAAATCGTGCAATATATACATCTACACTATAGAACCCCTTACTTAGGTTGATGTTATTAAGGCCTCCTTTTGTTTTTACACAAGAATTGGACTTGGTCATCCGTACACATGATCATTTGTTGGGAGGCAAAATAAACCACGATTTTTTTTAACTCAAGTATCCTTCTCTTGAAAACATTCCTAGCCATGACAACTTTGAACAAAATCTCTTAGCCTTCACTAGTCTATGTAACAAAAATTACAAATATTCTCTCCAACCTAACATCTAAGCATATTCCATGTTGAACCAAGACAAAACAAAGGTTACAAACTAGAGACATCAACTCAATGACGTTCTCATATACAGTTCATTATTGTCGTAAAGAGTAAGATGCAAGTTAAAAAAGGATAACAAAAATGCATGTCATCCAAGATAGAAAGATTGCATACACTATGTATGGCTGGCAGACAGGTACAAACACAAGCCCAGCAACAATGAAGTACGATGGTAGTCTTCCTTCGTTGTGTATAGGTACCTATATAAGCAGCAACTGCCATAAATAGTTAGACATAAACATTCTCCCTTAGTCTATACTACAAGATAAGAGTTCCAAATCTGAATGATATGCTAAAAGCTAAGCAAGCAGTGCAAGATGTCAATTCCCAAGAGGCAAACCTAAGAGGAATAGCATTGGAGATAACACCCGCTTTCTAGATAGGAAACTTTGAAAATTATGATACAAGGTTATAACAAACTACATACCAAATGCACTGGAGGCTTAAATGATGTTTGAACCTTCATTACTTTTCCATCACGAAGGATCTCGACCTCCGCTGACTCTCCAGAGAACCTATGAAAGAAAAAACTCATGCAAGCTCTTGAATTGCAATCATCTAAGCACAAACGAAAATTCCTAGTCCTCTCTCATGAACAACCTCTACCATCTATAACTACCATGAGGTATCATGGAGGATGCAAGCATTCATACAAGATAATATCTCTTAGAATGTTCACTCCACTAATAATCTTTTTAAGAAGTAATGAGAAACAACAAAGCAGTTCTAGGACAACATCTTCTACATAATATCACTAAATTAGCATTCATCTCTTACTAAGTCACATCTAATAAAAATGTCTTCATAGTTGTTTGCAAGAAGATGTTGTATTAAGCAGATTCCCATGCCTATTTGTACCTAGAACATACTTCAAATAGCCACAACTAGAGGATTTTTAAGAGAACATTACGAATAGAGGTCTTACTTTTGTGTAACAAGAAAGTGAAAATCAATACGCTCTGCAGATCGAAACGGGACAGTTCCTTCATTTGCCACAGGTATGCCATCAAAGCGCAATATAACATCGCCCTAGCAAAACCCAACAGAATTACTTGATAAGAGAGAAAGAGGAGATTTATTGACGTTTTGTAGGTACCATTACAAAACATAAAATAAAGAGAGTTTCCGAACATAGTAAAAGGTTTTAATGTAAGGAAGCACTACATCTTAGTGGAAAAAACAAGTACTAATTATGCAAGTAATAATAGCTAGAATCAATATAGACGCAAATTTGTCTAGTAGGAAAAGTAGATCCAAAATCCTTGTCGAATGTACATAAAACTCGAACTCTAGTGTAGAAAGTTCAAAATATGAAGATCATTTCCTCTCAAAGAACTCGCCTTGAAGGGGACATCAAAACAGTCGATGATTCCACGTCAAGTTGATCCCACAGCAAGTACGTAGCGTATATGTGGCACAGATGAGTCACTTTGTGAAGGTGTCTCACGGTTCATCATTTGTGATCTTTGTGAGTCATCGTGGTCACCAAATTTACCTCATCCTTCAAGTCTAACTATTCATTCAACAATCATTTACTTAAGGAGAGAATTGAGATTGGATAGGGCTTGCATTGTTGTCAATGCTTGCTCTTTAAGTATAGGTGCCCTCTAACTAATCTTGGATTACCAATTCAATTCTAAATATGCCCACTTAGGGCCTAGCCATTGTTTAACCCAAGGCTAAACAACGGCTAACCTAGTCAATTAGAACATCATATGAGTGCTACTATGGCATAAGTTTGTTGATTCACCTTAAGCTATAGTGTAGAATGAATCCCCTCCTAGGTAACCTTTGTAGCATCTCCCCTGCTATTCCACTTCCAAGGCATATGGCGTCCATGCATGGCTGGCCAAGCCATATTGGGTCCATCAGTGTCCAAACTATTGAATAGTACTTGTTGGAGTCTAAAGGTTACCACCCCCGTGCACCATTGTGTCCAGCTAACTCTTGCCTCAGTCCGCATAACAAGAAGTGACTCTATCAATGGCATGACAATTATGCACCATTACACAAACTTACATTGTGCGCCTCTACACTATGTCAACAATTGTGATGCACCTCGCATGACTGATGGTGCCTATCAATGTGACTGGTCACTGAACCCTATACTTACCACTCCTAGTGGGATCATGGTCAGTCCACAATTGGGTCCTAACCTTCCACCCCAGCTTAAAAAGGTCATTGATCCTCGATGACAAACTCAGGATAAGTACAATGTAGCTGTGAATGACTCTCCTAGGTTGCCTTCGACAATGGTAGTGCTCTGCATGTTATGAGGTATTCCTAGAGATGATTTCACAATTGTCTCTACCTTTACTTTAAGATACCTCTAACCCATGGTCCGCACCATAACTCTCTCGTAGATTGCAACCACATCACTCACTAGATTACCACCATCATGCAAGCATTTCTTTAGACAGGAGCAATGGATGCACCTTGCATCCCTCAGGCAAGCCACCTCACTAACCTTCTTGATAATTAGCCATTGACCACAGTACCCAGAGGATAGCTTATTACACTTGCTAGTTCTCATCACCTTACACTTAGGTGGCACTAGCAAGAAGGCCATCATCAAATTCCCTATAAGTACAACTTGCATGAATGTAAGCCTCTGCTTGATCTTGAGCCTTGGACAGACTTAACCATGCCAACTCTAGCTTTGTCTACATTTGAGTCAAAATCTCTGCAACACTAGGTATATTTTGGGGCATGCCAATGGTAGTCGGACTACATAGCCAGAACCCATAATCGAGCTCACACAAGTGATACCAATGGACACGTTCTTCTTATCATTGTACGCAAACTCAACTAGCGATAAATATTTAACCTAGTCAATTTGCGACTCACTAACATACGCTCTAAGCATGTCCTCAAAAACCTGGTTTCTCGGTCTACACATTATTCTGTGCATGCTCGCTACTACTCACCTACAGCTATGTGCCCAACTTGGCAAACACGTTAGTCCATAGTGTGTCAGTGAATTGAGGACCCCTATCAGAGACAATGGACTTATGAAGTCCATGCAATCTCACGTCGTGTGCAGTCAACAACTTTGCAACTTGTGAGGCTGTCAAAGTCTTCCAGGTAGCAATAAAGTGAGCCATCTTGGTCAACCTATCCACTATTACCATGACCAAATCATGTTGATTCAAGGTCCTGGGTAGCGCAGTAATAAAGTCCCCATTGAGACACTCTCCCAATGACCCTGGGGAATCTTTATGAACTATGGTAACCCACAAGGGCTTGCATGCTCAACCTTGCAAGCAACAAAAATACCTGCTTATTAACATACCAAGATCACTCTCTATGACCATAAAGGTTGCATGATACATCATATGAGATAATGCATTAGCTACCACATTCTCCTTACCTTTGGGATAGTGAATCCCCAAATGGAATCCCTGCATGAGCTTGGCCGAGTGCATCAAGCGTCCTCTCAACTCTGGTTGATTACAGAAGTACTTGAGAGTATTGTGGTCAATATAAACATGGAACTTGGCACCATAAAAATAGTGGCACCACATCTTGAGCACATGTATTATCGCATATAATTACCCATGGGATGATGCACTTACCATCGTCCGGAGCATGCTTCAAAGGTTCTTCCACCCACTTCATACAATCTTTCACGTCCTGCGGGGTATCAGTGACCATTTCCGTTGTACCTAGTAGAACCTCATGGGTTGGACTAACAAGCATAGAAGGAAGGGCATTTACAAGAGAAGAAGCAATATGAACACAATCCTTTCAATTCCATTATTATGAAAGATAGGTAAATATTCAACGAGGAAAAGAGACTGAGAGGCTTATTGTAGGAATAGAGCTAGTGAAACAGCAATGCCTACTACAAGTTACAAATAGTAGAAGTGACTATCTAACATGAAACATAAACAACAAACGTGAATACAGAAAAATGGTAAGAAGCTCCCTGGCAAAGAGAAGTGAAATTGACAATAGAGAAAATGCAGCCGATAACTAAAAGATGTAATGGGCTGGAAAAGAGGTAAATAAAGTGCCAAGTATATGTATCGGCTCTAGAAACAACAATGCATCCTCGAAACTTGTGAAATCAATGGGCTGCAGCAAAAATCTCAGCAAAGAGGCTTCAGCATGTAATCATTCAAACATGTATACATGCAAAAACACCTAATAGTGACTCCCTTGAAAAGGAGTGATCAAGTGGAAAATCACCTCCAATCACAAAAACAGCATGGTGACATTGGTCAAGAAAAGTTCGATGTGGAACTGATGGTTTACCAAAAACAAAAATGACAACACATATACATAAGGTTTGGAATTGAGTCCAATCAAATTTCGAGTCAAATGCAGCATGTCTCTACTAAATACATTGTTGTGGGTTTGACATAAGTGTTGAAAAGGTAATAATTGGTCCAAGTTCTAGAGACATACTCTTTAAGAAAAAAGGTGATACAGAAGAAGAACATCACAAACTGAAGCATGTTAGCTATGAAAGAATGGCCTCTCCTAAACAGCTATTGGTCGCTTCATGATGAAAATTGATACCAAGAAGAGCTCACCTAGATACTTCCACAATGAAACCAATTGCAATTTTTGGTCACGTTGTGCGAAAAATTTCCTATTTCTTGAGGTAGAGTGCACTACTATTTGATCAACTTATTAGAATTGCTTACAATTAGTGCCTAAATTCATTGTTAATTTCTTGATTGCTTGAGAGCATTCCAAACTTTCTAGATTGATCTGCACTAGAATCCATAGTTTTCTGTTCGATTGAATTTCATATTGGTGAGGATTTGATAATATGCACAAATCCATTTATGCTCTTGAAATAGTTGGAGTCATGCGACTTCAAACTATCGATAAATTGATTTGTATTGTCCTTGTGGAATAGACTAGTTTATCTACTCCTAAATAAAGCTAGTTGTTTAGACAAATAATGTGAAGAGAATTCACCAAAAATTGTTAATGCATATGTTGCTTATAAGGCACATTGCGTGTAGCCATTTGCATAGAATATATGTAGATTCTTTTCTAGACAGAAACTTAAAAGTTTTTTTCGGTGGTTAGAGGGGATGAGTATCAAAAACTGATATGGTCTGCTTTCTGTCTTTGACTGTCCTATATGTATAGACTCAATGAAGAATCTGCCTTTGAGCACTCCATTAGTTGATGATTTAGTGTTTATTGATTGATTATCCATTGTCTCCAACATATAAATTGATTTGGGATAAACTTAATGCACTTATTCTTTCCTCATTTTTGCTGGGATAAATATCCCACAAATGTGCATCATAAACATTTTTTGGGCCCCAACGTGAGTCCCGATGGACTGTTGGGGCCCCAAACCTGCAACGGACCGCGCTCTCTCTGCACAAAAATATTTGCCTCCATCATTGACTGCTGCAGCCTCCATCGCCCTCTTGTGAATTGATTTTTCACTTGTAACTTTCCTCTCAGTGCATCAGAGATCGGATGAAATAGCAGAGAAGAGTTCTAGAGCCAATGGAAGAATCAGAACGCGCTACCACTCATTTGTTTGAAAGTTATTTGTGTTTGCTCAGATCAGATCCAACTGCTTCAAAAACATCTTTGACATACATCGCATGTTTGTGTAATGATTTTGTAGGCTTGTGAATTGTCCTATGCAATTTAATTTTATGCGATTCTATTGTATAACATCTAATGAGCAATTTTTGTACAAATTTGCAAAAAAAAAATTGAGAACCCTAAAATCAAAAAAATATTTCAAAAGTTGGGTCAATTTTTCCAGATGTTTGAAATGCATTTCAAACCTTTCACGTTTGGAAGTTTCAAACATTTGGTTGCTACACTGGAGGTGAGTCATCAATCCCATCCACAACTAACTGAATGTGGTACTGAGATCACCAATCAAGGATACAAAGGCATACAGAGTATAAGCTTAAAAAACATGAAGCAAACTCAGGACCAAATATAAAAAATGCAACCAGCTTTGTTTAATGAAGTCAATAATAGTCAAGCCAACTAAATACCACCAAGGTGCGTGTATGGCATATGGGATCTAGAGAGTTCTTTTCATGCATTGGTAGGTTCATCTTGACTATATGCCTTATGGCTTCCACTAGATCCATTGGAATGATTAGTTTCTATAAGCATCCATTTTGCAAATTGACATCACGCCTCCATTGTTGGGTATTGAGTTATACAGGGCTTCCGTCCTTCATAATAGTGATGTGTCCATAAAGCTTGTCAGCTATCTTACAACGTAAGTTTTTCATAAGCATCGCTAGTAGTTGCCAGCTTGATTGTATTTCACTTCTTTGGAATGTGCATTCTTGAAAATTTTGTTCCCATCATTCCGTTTATGCATTCTACAAGCCTTTGAGATTTGCGCATTGCACATCAACCATGGTGCAGAACAAGCTTGTACGGTCAGTAGTAACATTCGAACAATGTCACAAGGTTTGCAACAGAACACAAACTAGGTGGATAACAAAAATTTGAGAGAAAAACCTGGGCTATTGAATCTCAAGATGGCATACACTGCCATCATGATATTATCTTGGTGGAATGCAAAATAAAAGCACCACTACCCCAATGCCAAGAGAAAACAGATGAGAATAACAATCATGAAATCATATTCAGATCTTTAACCCATCTATACGATTCTTCGACTGCAATTTAAATTTCAATCATATAGTTGAAGCTCCCTAAACCTTTTGAAGCACATCATAAGAAGGTGCAGTTGGTGCTACTTTTTGTATCAATACCCCCTGCAAAGTTGAACACACAACATAATGAGAAGTCAATAATTTGAAATATCCATTCACGTCGAACATTTTGTAGAAAAAAAGCTTTTTCATAATCAAAATAACGTGTCCCTTAGACTTTTTCTAAAAGCACCTAGTAACATAATTATAAAAATCTCATCTGAATAAAACCTTTGTCTTCAAATTGTTGTATACACTAAGAGAGTGACAATGTAAAAGGTTTTCCTTAGAGGGAATGCAGCTACTTTTATCAACAAAATATCACAACAAAAATACACAAAGAGAGGAGAATCCAAATACTAACACAGCATTGAAAACCAAACAGATTAATTGGGAGAACAATGATTTTTGCAAGTATCCAACTGAACTAGATGCTATATTGAGCAACTTTGTCTAACTTAACCAAGAGTTAATAATGTCACCAATTGAATACCGATAACGAGGCCTTCAGGTCTATTTACATTGTTTGAAGGCCCACGAGCTAGGGAAAGGGCTACACTTACCTGTAAGGGACCAAAACAATCAATAATGTCTCTATAGCCATGCCTGTGTCAGGACGAGGCACGGGTAGAGGTGGATCTCTTGGAGGGAGACAGTAGGTTTTGCAACTTGAAGTGAACACATGGCATTGTTTATATCATGGTGGTACCTTTTGCAGCACCATGGCGAGAATCGAGTCACATTTTCTTGGTTTCACCAAGCCAGATGGGCAATCCATGGGCATTGCCCCATGTATGGTAGTTATCGCGCTTGAGCGAGAGCACCTACTAAGCACATACGGAGCAGCAGCAATGACTATGGTAGTTATACAAGATATTAGAGTCCTACCTATTTGCATCCAAGTCCAACAACTGAATCCCGTCGCCGATGTAGTCCACGAACTCATAGATGAGACTGATAGTGCACCCCTCAAGGTCTACTAGGCGCAACACATAGAAAATGGGTTGTAGGATCCCCACAAGCTGCGGTGCCCATGTCCAAAACTTTCTTCAAACATGGTGGTCTAGAAATGCACCACATTTATACTGATACTTCTGAAGTCCTAGAGGCCATCAGTAGCAACCATGCTCCGTAAATGGTCTCATACTGCTAGTAGTCGCTCCAAAACCAAGAATTAGTAGGCAAAGCCAGTGGGCGTTAGGTTCTTTCTAGTGACGAAGTGGCCATTCGCATGGCCTGAGAAGTGATTTGCAACACAAACATCCAACAAAAACTTTAGAGAATGGCCCAAAAGGATTAGGCGCTGAGAGCAACACGTTAAGCATAAAGGTTGGTACAACAAGTGAAGAAAATTATACTTGACATGCAAGTGCACAAAGGTCGTCGATGAGGAGATCAATACAATGTGCAGCACATGTTGTCCACACGATGCTGGCGCCCTCCCTCATTAGAATCTCTCCCATCTATGTGCAGTTCGTGGCATTGTCTTTGACAATTTGAACCACATCTTGCTTCCCAATCTCATCAATGAAAGTGCTGACTACCTCGAATATGAACTCAATGGTGTGACACCACCTCGAGTGGCATCCAGGCCACACAAGAAGGCTATGCCAAGCAAGCAAGAAACCAGGATATTGATGATGGATCGCCGACAAATGTCAATCCATCCATCACTCAATATCATGCATCCATACCTATCACAACAAATCCCAGCCATATGCAAAAACAACGATACTTGCTAAATGAAACATATGCAAAAGCTTTAAGGAGGCAAGATTCTTACCTCCATTGCACTATGCAAATAGAACTCAACTCCCACGTGATGGTATCCTCCTCCTAACGGAGCATGCTCCCTCACAATGCGTCTCTCTTAGGAGGTCTCCACGTAGAGTCTACCAATGCGACTAGAGACACAAGCTCCATGAATGCCTAGGTGCTAGCAATGGCAAAGCGACTGCCATACTCGTAGAAAAATCAACAACCTATTGGGTACACTGGGCACACAGCTCTCTCTGCCACCCACAATGCTCTAGGGTCCACTGGTGAGTGGACCTAACCCGTCTTCTACTGTACATAGGCCACTCGTGCTCTAGTATGCCCACGGATGGGTGGGTTGTGGGTGTGTCTAAATGTGGAGTGTTAGATGCTAGACATCTCCCCCCCCCTCTCTGGTAGGATCTAATGACACATATGGTGCATCTGCTATCAAGGAAGTCATGGGATGGAAAGGACTTGTCGTTAAAGCCTCCTATTGTAATATGCATGGATGTGAACTAAGCCATACAATGTAGCACCACAATCGGATGCCTACAAATTATATCAAAGTGATGGCCAAAAAACACATAGGATTAGGACATGGAATTGGAAGCTTCCACCACGGACAAAACAGGCCAACCTGCTGGTGTAGGAGTCTCAACAAGCATAAAGAAATGCAGTGTAGCCCTAAACCCACTCAACTGGATGCCTACAGATCACTTCACAATTGGGGCCAAAAAACACGTGGACTTAAGGCTTGGAGATCAGAACTTTTACTACGGACTTAGAGCTACCAATTGTCATGGTTTTCTCAGGCATCTCACCTCCTCCTTGAGTTATTTGGTCTTTGTATCACTAATTTCCCTTCAGTTACTCATCAGTATATGAGACAGTTCCTATATAGTATTGCACACAAGCTCACAAAACTCTAAGTAAATACACAGAATTACCCAACAGAATTGCCCACAGAATTCCAAGGTCCACAATATTTGGGTGACAACTTATAACACTTCCCTGTCTTCAGGGTTTTCGAGTCCTTTGGAATCCTGAGAAACACCATGTCTCCTTTTGGCATATGATCCAGATCGGCATACGTCTTTGCCCGATCCATTGCCATTCTTACATTTTCCTTTGCTAACTCCAACATTTGTTGCATGTGATTTCCATAGCACTAGGTGTCTTATGAGGCAAACCTACAGTAACTGGACTAGCTGGTCTAAAACCATAGTTTAGCTTGAAAGGACTCATCTTCGTAGATGCATCCTTTTTATCATTATAGGCAAACTCCAACAATGGTAGGTAACGTTCCCATTGCGTTGGCCTTTCACTCACATATGCCCCAAGCATGTCGTCCAAAACTTGATTAACTCTCTCAGTCTGCCCATCCGTTTCAGGATGATCAGAACTACTCACTCCCAACTGCACCTCTAACTTCTCATATAATGCAATCCAAAAATTGCCAATAAAACGAGAATCCCTATCAGACACAATGGATCTAGGTAATCCATGAAGTCTGAATACATGCTGTATAAACAAATCAATCGTACCAGGTGCATCAATCTTATTATTAGTTGAGATAAAATGAGCCATTTTAGTGAGTCTACCAACCACAACTAGGATAGCATTATGTTGTTGCTGCGTACATGGTAAACATGTAATAAAGTTCATGGAAGTACTCTCCCATCTCCCTTTTGGTATAGATAACGGGCGTAACAATCCAAGAACTTTAATCCTTTCAGCCTTATTAACTTGACACTTAAAACAATATGTCACATAATGGTTTACTTCTTTCTTAAGCTTAGACCACCAAAAGTTATGTCGTATCAACTAATAGGTCCTATCCACACCAGGATGACCGGCACTAGGGCTATTGTGACAAAGACGCCCTCCTCTTTTGTAGCACCTCACAAGCTGGAATAAGAGCCTTGCCATTTCTCATCACTATTCCATCTTCTATGGAATACTTAAGATAAGAAGGTAGAAGAGCTCTCCTCTTGAGACTCTGCATGGCCATGACTAACCTCATGTTCTACTATTTTACAATGAGGATCTTCCTGCTAAGCCTTTCTTATCTCAAACAGTAAGTCATTGTCAATGACTACAAACGACATCTGATACACCACACGAGATAGGGCATCTGCCACACGATTCTCGGCACCTTTCTTGTACCAAATCTCCATTAGGAATTCTTGCATGAGCTCAGACCATTTGGCTTGCCGGCCTCTAAGGTCTGGCTGCTTATAAAAGTATCTCAAGGTATCATGATCAGTGAATACCTCAAATTCCAATCCATACAAATAATGCCTCCATGCCTTTAATGCATGCCTATGGCATACAACTTATTTGCATGAGTTGGATAATCTGTGCAAGGTTAAGCTTCTTGCTCTCAAAGGCCATAGGCCTACCCTTTTGCATCAGAACTGCTCCCACAGCAATGTCACTCACATTCGTATCTATAACATAGGGTCTACAATCTTTAGAGTGACACACTCAGCAATAGCTTGCTTCAACTGATCAAAGCTTGCTTGCTACAGTTCTATTCACTCACCAAATCTATTTTTTTTGAGTCAAATCAGTCAAAGGTGCTGCAATAGAGCACCTCTTAACATATTTTCTATAAAATACTGCCAATCCAAAAAAAGAACAGAGTGCTATCAAATCAACTGGCACAGGCCACGCAACGATCACAACAACCCTCTTAGAATCTGGTCTAACGCCATCAGCAGACACTATATGACCAACATACTCTATTTCCTTTTTAAACAATTCACGTTTTTTACTATTGGCAAATAAAGTGTTCTCCCTCAAAGTAGACAACACAGTTCTAAGGTGAGTCAAATGCTTGACCTCACTTGCACTGTAAGTCAAAATGTCTCAACAAAGTTTACGACAAACTTACCCATATACGGTCTGAGCATAGCATTCATCATCATCATGAATGTAGCTGATTTGGCATCACAAGATACTCATAGTGACCGAACTGAGCTCCGAAGGCAGGCTTGTGTACATCCTCTCCATGAACTCTGACTTGATGGTATCCACTCTTTAGGTCTATTTTACTGAGCACAGTGGCACCTGACAAGGCATCAAGCAGATCATCTACACGTGGCATAGGATATCGATGCTTAACCGTTATCTTGTTTAAACCTCAATAGTCCACACAGATATCACACTTCGAGGTCATTCCCACCAACCCTCTCTGATCACTCCTTTTTATCCTTCCACTTGGGCTTTGTCCCAACTTCACCCCACCTCGTTCTTCCATCGATCGTGCTCCCAGATATACCTTCGCTCACCGCTACAATGAGACTTACCGGGAAGCCCTTACTTCTTTACTCCATCACTTCTCGCACGATAGCCCATTGGAGTCACAAGCCCGTTTCCTTACCACGTCACTTCACACAGTTGCCTCAGTTTCCTTTCCATCCACACCCTACTGACACGCAATCACACCAGCTCGCCCTTGCTCGGCCTCCGTGTTCTGATGATGAGTGCCATTCACTACATCTCCGTGTTACACACACACGCACACATGATCCACTCATTCTACCCATTGTTCGTCGATCTCTCCATCGTACACTCCGTCGCAAAAAGCCAGCCTAAGAAGAGCAAAAGGGGAGAAGCCTTGTTGCTTCCCTATCTAGTTCCTCTACAGGTTCCTTATGGCGTGCACTTATCCCTCATGCTCCTCCCCCTCTTCTTGACGACCTACAGGTCTGGTCCACCTATGCCACCTCACTATACACCATACCTACTGACTCACCCATTTCCATCTCCCCCCACCCATGTGAATTCACCTTCTTCACCTCTTATATGGTCATTGAGGGCCATAAAGAGAATGGAAGACCCACCGCACTAGAGACAAGGAAGAGCTTGAAACAGAACTTCTGATCCATGCTGCAAACCTACTCTCACCCACTCTAGCCACTTTGCTTAATCGCGTTGTCGTCTCGGGCTTCCCCCACTCCTGGTGTACTAATATCATCCAATCCATCCACAAAAATGGTAACCCCATGAATCCTGGTAACTATTGTGCTATCATGAATGGCCATATCATAGCGAAGCTTTATGGTACTATACTTTAGTCAGCGATCAGCTCTGAGGCTG
>CM055100.1:2923373-3066588 GCA_029204225.1 Diphasiastrum complanatum
GTAGCACAGAATGGCAAATCCTACACTGCAAATGACCTGAACCATTATACACTTCTTGTTGCTCATTGCCCATCTACCATGGGCAAGCTTTTTGTATAAACAGCTTTAAGGAGAGATCTATGGGAACTGTGACCAAATAGATCCCCAATAATATGATAGCATATGCCCTGATATGAGATTTTGAACTAGTATGCAAAATGCACTTGAAGCTTTGTTTATAACCATAGGACATGCAATAAAAAAAACTTAGACAAAGAAGTAATACAATCGAAATGAGTGGAACAACTTAAATATCATAAATTCCAAGTTCTTCACTCAATGCCCTTGCAATAAGGAAAAAAATCCTTGATTCAAGATAAATTTCACTATAATGCATCTTGGTTTCCAAGGGGGGCACGAACCTGAGACCAAAGAAACTTTGGATACCAAACTAACCACCTAAGCCAACCCCGTTGGATAAAATTTCACTATAATGAGGTGTTTCCTGATGCGAGAAATAAAAGAGGGGGCCAAGGTATAATAAATTGCTGTTAAGAGACCTTTTAGCACAAATTATTTTGCAGTTTACATGATCCCATAGCATGCAAAATGACTCGGTGCATAATCATACATAACATCTTGCTTTCTTTGGAATTTTTGGCTCAACTTTGCTTAATGCAGCTACCTACTTGATTTGCATATGGAAGACATTGTTGGGCACAAGTGAATATCAAACACAATCATAAGGCTAGCCTCTATACCATTATTTCTCCAGCTACCACATTTATAAAGATCCAAGCTTTATTCTATTATTTTGAATGTAAGAAACATTAGCATAATTTCTCGACCATGCAGATTTGGAACTTGTCAGTTCAACAGCCAACAAAAGCAGAGCTTCCTCAAGGACGTCTTGAAGAATGAGTTTTTTCTTCCATCTCAGGACCCAAGAATACTCATTATAGGTAGGATTTGGTATGGAACCTTCCACTCATGCAAGGGTGCTTGCCAACAATGGTGCATTTTCTTTTAGCTGACTTTTCTTCAATTTTGAAACAAGCTAGCAATTTATGTAAAAACAATCCCATGTAGTCTCATTAAGCATGTGTAGCGCACGTGACAACGAAGACAGCAAGTTGGACAAATATAAGTAGCTTAGTCGATCAACATGAAGCAAAACATGCCATGAGCATTTTACCAGGAAGAAAATAGTAAAAATATGTCACTGCTTTAGAGTTTACTCCAAATTATCAACAAATTTGAAAACGATGTAAAATACTACCTGCCTGTGCTATGGAATTGCCTTCTCTTCTGCCAAGGAAGGGAATAATCTGGCTCGGAATGAGTACAATAAACCTGAAACCCATACAAATGCAAAACATCAACTTCAACAAGAAAAATTAAAAGTGATGAATTACTAAAGATCACAAAGCAGCAATTAACAACTAATTTTTGTAAGAGCGAAGGACTTAAATATGCACCTTGACAACAGCATCCAGGAAAGAGTCATCCTGTATGTCTTCAACTCTATCCACCTGTCAGAACATGGAGCCATATTGATCTGATCAATAAGAAATAAACATATCAAAACAATATAATTCAAAACCAAAACAAAAGCTTTTATTAACTGAAATAAGAAGCGAAACCAGCATGTCATTTTGGGGGCAAAGGCAAGGTATCAGTCTTAATATCAGGGGAGGGATCCAACTGCAGACTGAATCAAAGAAGTGAAAGAATAAAGTGCTTCTGATTGGCACCTGACTATATTTTCCAAAATCAGGAGGTTATATTCTAGTATGAAAATTGCTACCTGCATACTTCCAGTTACACCCCTGCACCTAGTTTATTGAGATAAGCCATTTGGCAATCCTTCTTCCTGGGATAGATGGTTACCACAACAATCCATACTGAAGATTTTTAGGCCCAACATTTCATTCCGTACATACACAACAAGACTTGTTGTGTACGTATGGAGATAAATCAATTTGTTTTGCCACTTGTTGCAGTGGCTTATGAAGGGACAAACTTCTGCTGCAAGTTTCAAAAAGGAAAAAATACCTGATATATCCAATCGGATCGACTGTACAGAGCTTTGTCATCTTCACTCAGTAACCCCAATCCAGCCGAAGATTTGCACTGCTTCCTGTCAGTTTGTGCTTCACGGCTCTGTTTTCCAGCTTCCACTGTTGCTTGCTTGACACTTCTCCAGTCTTTCTTCCTTTTGATTGCTGAGCGTTGCTTAGAACCCTCGAGCTGATTCTGCTTGGCAGAAACATTAAACAGTTTCACAACAAGACAATTCTTTGGAACTGTGAACGAAAAGGCAGCTGTCCAGGAATAACACCTCCAAGGGAACTTGCCTCACAGCTTTGACATCTCTCTATATATCGTAGAATATGCCATAAGCCTAGTTGGATGCATTTCTTTGATAAAAGACACTTCCTGGAAAGGATGTTTGTTGAACTCATTGAGCTACTGAAATTATTTCTGAATCTAGGATAGAAGATGCATTTGCCTTTGTGTTAGTATACAAGGTCAATCTGCTAGGGAAAGTGATTTTGGAACTGAGCGGCACAAGCGGTGCCCAGTTCCCAATCAGAAGCCTGGTCAGCTAACGGTCGGGTGGAGAGTCTGCTAGCAACCTTGATGGAGTTCAGGAACTTGCATGCTGGATTGTGGAGATGGCACACAAGAACAAAGGAGCACAACAATCAAATAAGATTTGGATCTTAGCTTCCAAGTTATTTCAGTTAGTACCGAAGCTAGTTTTGTTGCCTTGTGTGTAGGATCAGCAGAGCTTAGCAATTTGTATTGGTATGCCATAATTTGGTTGATCATAGCTAGGATTTAATGGGATAAATGTATGTTCAATTTGAGATCTTTGATGCGTGGATCCAAGAGGTAAATCTTAGAGATCGCTTGATCAAAGCAAGAATCATCTTGCTAAAGTATCTGTATGCATGTGGGAATCGTGTATTGGTCTTGGTGAACACGATAGTAGCTTCCTAAACCATGGAAAGGGAAGTAGTTTCAAACAATTGTGCTTGAACACTAGCATAATGAACTCTTTTCACATTCCAACATGATTTTATGACTCTAATCCGTGCATGAAGCGATCAATACAAGATTCAATCATTCAATCCCTTGGTAAACTCATATAAAAGGATTTGACAACATGCATGTTCACAGAGAGCAATCACTTGTAACATATGTTGATTGCAAGATCTTTTGGTTAGAGTGGGAAGTGTGTACAAAGCAAGCTACTTATATCGATCCATATGGTTGTAAAATTTGACTGAAAATAGCAATGAAATAACGTACAAACAGTCTATAATCTTCTGAAGGATTTGTAAAATCTGTTTTTTGAAATAGTTGTTGGTTGCATGCGTAATGAAAGGATGAGTCATGAGTATTTTGTGATAATGAGGATTAGTGTTGCCTCGGCAGAACATGGAGAGCACTCACATAGATCTCAGAAAAGCTTTTATCTATGGTGTCTACAGCCGCATCAAATAGGCATGCCAGGGATCTTGTTGATTGCTTTCCAACATAAAGAGTGCAGCCTATCCACTGTTCAACTCCTTGAATAAGTCATTAGTTGAAGCAACCACTAATAACACACGTGCCCTTCTATTGGTCAACATCTCTGATGATAAACAACTGAGAGAGTTTGTAAATGGTCACAGCTTCTGAACACTGAACATAAGTTGTAGATAAAACGATGGTTGTAGGTTTGTTTCATCATCACTAGCATGCTAGCAATCCATAGCTGAAACTTTATGGAGCTGCCCCCGAGTCTCAACCAGCATTCAGTCATTTTTCTGAAGAGGAATCTAGCAACTTCCGCATACTTGCCTATGTGTCGGGTTCTGCCATGTGGCACTTGTTGGTGGCTAAGTTACATGTGCCATCTATCAACTTGGGATGTGTCAAGAGTGCAGAGGATGTTGGAGATAGTTACTGTGTGAGCCTTGGAGAAGCATTCCTCATTCATGCCTATGTAGCTTTGGTTGGGAGGACACTAGCAATAGTGCTCTTTGAAGGTTTTACCATTGTACTTTGATAAAGTGAGTATCTTGTGTAAATTCAATAGTAGATTGTTGCAGTTGGTATCAGAGTTGTGGATCAGGATTGTGTGGAGGTTTACTTGTCAAATGTCCATGCTCTTAGGAAAACTACAGTTTATTGGTAGTACAGCTTAAATATGATTAAGTGTTTTCATGCTGTAAAAGTCACACCCACTAAAAACATTGGTCGCGTTGGTCTGAACCGGGCCCGTCCTGAAAGAATCGGCAAAAAAAATTTTGCATTTTTTTTCATGTAATGCTAGAAAACATGTCAAGTAATATCTATATTGTCTAAAATGCTTCTAAAATCTTATAAATACTAGATTGCTGTTGAATACATGCGTTTGAAAGTTCGTTGTTGCTTGTAAAAAGCTGAAGCCTGAAAGCTACAACTAAATTAGTGTTCATTGTTCATAGAAAATTAAAATTAGAATCATGATACTCCAGTCTCGCATCAATGATCGCACATCAGTTATCAGTAGCCTGTACATACTAGTAACTACAGTGTAGGTAGTAATTACTAAGTTGTAAGTAGTTAACAGTTACTAGTAAGCTAAGTACATTGGATAAATGTTTGAACTTAGAATCAAAATTTAAAAGTTACAACTTACATTGAACAGAAAAATCAAATAGCATTCGAGCATACAATGAAGTTATGAACGGTATGAACGATATAGTGAAAACCGAACAACTGGTATCAAACAATACACATGTCTCAAATAATACATATGATATCAAAATGAGCTTAACAATGAACAATTAATGGCAATGCTGAATATAGAGTCATGACTCATGAGTCAACTATAGTCTATTGTCTGTCATAATAATGTATTGGCAAAATCTAGGTCAACCATGAGATATCTAGTCTTGACCTAGATTCTAGAATCTAGACTATGAACTATAATATAGATCTAGGTGACCCTCCTCCTAGTCCTCCTAGTGGGGGGTGGCATCGTAGCCTCTTGCACATACTCATCATCATCATCATCATCATCATCCCCAGCCTCTGAGGCCTCATCAAAAGACAATTGGCTTTGATACTCGCTCTCCTCAGTCTCCTCGGTAGAGCTACTGAAACTGCCCTCTGAATGTTGTTGCCAAGCAGCTGCAGCTGCAGCCTGAGTCCGTCATGATGCACCTCAAGGTCCTACACATAGAGATTTGTAGCTATTAGAAATTACCTATTGATGATTGCCCAAAATTGAACTTCGAAGACTCAAGACCCAGAGGTGACCTAGATATTAGAATCTAGATAGTACATACTACAATCTTGAAAGTTGATTGAAATACAAGACTCAAGTAATCAAATTTCAAATACCAAGTAAGGCTCAAGCCTCCAAGCCTGCCCGATCGTGCAACAGAGTCGCAATGCAAGAGGGCATATATATCCTCCTCCTCCTCTGACCTAGGTGGTAAATCAAGGACCTTGGCGATGTCGATCTCGTCAAGGTTTACCTAAAGTTTAAACAATTCACATATCCACGACTAGTCATTCATTTGTGTCACATGTGACACAAATTCACAGATTACAAATGGTTCATGAATCATCAAAGTTCAAACTAGTCAACATTCAAGATTTCAAGTAGTAAGTACCAAGATTCAAGTGATAAGTTTCAACACTAAGCACTCAAGTTCAAGTTCAAGTAGTTCAAGCTCAAGCCTCAAATACAAAGTTTAGTAATTACCTACATGGGTTCTTTGGCCTCCCTCATATTATCTAGAAGGCGTAGGTTTAAATGCACAAACACTAGCCTTTCTAATTGCTCTGTGGAGAGTCTGTTTCTCTTCTTAGTGTGTATGAGGGAGTAGATGCTCCAGTGCCTTTCACGAGCTGCTGTGGTGCAGTCCTGTGAGAGGACTCTCAATGCAATGCGTTGTAGCCTAGGGGTGCAAGCTCCATACTTGTCCCACCAAGAAACTGGCCTCAATTGGCCGACTATATCCTATGTCATGGCCCTTTGATATGTGAGGCGGTCTCTCCGAAAAATCATGAGCTCATCGTTGTAGACCTGCTGCTCTGCAACGTCTGGTACAACCCTCTGGAGGTATTCAAACCACCCATCCTCAAGCTCACGGTCATGGAACTGCTCTGGACCAGACTTTTTCCATAAAGGATGCAGCATATGGGCAACTACATGTAAAGGCTTATGAAACTAGTTCCATCTGTTGTCCCACTTTGCCTTTATCTCTTGAATCTTGCAAATTAAAAAATGAATGGCATCCGTTCAAATTGAGAAGGTTCGAACTTCAAACTTCAAACTAGATTTGTAAACTGGAAATGAAAGAAATTAGAATTTAGAAGGGCCAAGGGGTTATAGTATATACCTGGCAAAACTCAACTCAGTGCACCGATCGAGCTGCTCACCCAATGTTAGAGCCTTTACTTCTTGTCCCGGTTATTTACAATTTTCAAAGACACATGTACGTTTTGTAAGTAAATTGTAAATAAACTGTAATTAGTTGGCATTGGACCTCAGAGAGTCATGCTTAGCTTTGGCGTGGGGTACTGGGTCATTTTTCAGGAGTGGCTGGAATGACCTCCTAAAAAGTAGGAGAGGTGACTAGTCAACGGGACACGTGTCATATGCTCACTGAGACACTTGGTCCAGTGAATGAGTGACAGTTGTCAGAGTTGACCGATCAAACATGACACGTGTCACATGCTCACTGGGACACTTGGTCCAGTGTATGAGTGACACATGTCAGCTTACTCACTTGCCTATGTGTCAGGGTACTGCCAAGTGGCAAGTGTCGATTGTGCATGGAATTGGCCATGTGTCGACGTTAGGAAAGGTCAGGGTTAAGGGGTGCTTGAGGATTGTGCATAAGTGAGCCTAGAGAGAGGCATTCCTCATCATAATCTACGCAGCAAAGGTTGGGAGGAGACGAGGCAGCCAGCTCCACCATGTTTCATGTGCTCTGATGTTTGTACATGCAGGGAAATCGACAGGGATCGACATTGCTGATTGTTGCGCACGGGATAAGCTAGGTTTTAAGTGAAGTTTCAGATGTGGAGTCTGACATTTGGTATCAGAGCCTAGGTTTACGTTCGGAAGAGGGTTGCGAAAATCAGAATCAGATTTCAGCGACGCGGATCAGAATCAGATTTCAACGTCGTGGATCAGGATCGAATTTCAGTTACGAAGCAGGATCAGATTTCAGATTTCGGATCAAATTTCGATCTCAGAATCGAGATCAAATTTCAGACCTCAGAATCAGGATCAGATTTCAGAATTCGGAAGCGGGATCAGAATCAGGTTGCTGCTGCAGATTGAAATCAGGTTACAGTTGCGGAACTGAATCGGAAACCCTTTTTTGCTGAAAATTTCGACCTCTAAGCAGGTGGACAGGTTTGCAACACTGTAAACATGGATCCGTTGGAGGGTTCTAGCACCGAGATACCGAGAATTGAGGAAGTGGCAGCCAAGGTGGATTCTATGGAGGTGATTTTTCAACAAATCCTTGAATGTTGAAGACATCAAGATCCTCACAAAAACCTTTTGTTGTAAAGAAGCAGACTCGTAGCCTCCAAGGAGCAGTTCAGATAGCTCTGTTGTTGAAACACGATAATAAGGTTCAGGCGGTTTTTTGGCTCTTGGTGTAACCATAGGCTCAAAAGGATTAAAGTCAATTTGTGCAAAGGCAAGTTTCAAGTGACCTGAAAGGAGAAGGAGTAGGGGCTTCCAAGGACAAAGGATTGTATGGGCAGTCTAATGTCCAAAGAGGTCAACGTCCTTCAATGCGACAAGTAGTTGTAGCCTCTAGGGACAACGATTGTATGGGCAATTCAGAAGGGGCCAGCGATCTTTGTTGCTAATGCCGCATGACCAAGAATGTTCCAAATGAGAAAGTTTTGCTTTGGTTACTTGGTAGAAGGCATGTGGAAGGAATGTCCAAGGAATCCATTGCAGACTTCATGCAATTTTCTAGTGAAGCAGGCACAAGCACCTATGGCTATTGAAGAGCTGGAGCAGGATGAAGTTCAGGAAAGTATTCTTCATCTTGTGAAAGTGTCGATGATCAAGTAAGGTTGATGTTATTTCTTTTGCCACAATTGTTTAAAACGATGCAACACATGTATCGATTTCCAGGTACTTCTTGATTGTTATGACTGGACAATTGTGTGGTATGAATGTGTGTTCTATTTGACACTATGTCCTTCCATATTGTACTTGACTCAGATTGAAAGGTTGAATGTGAGCACACAACCATCCATGTACCAGTACACAGTCGTGAGGGCTGATGGAAAGGGTAGTTGGGGGAGGTTTCAGGGTTGTGGATATGCCATTAACCATTCAAGTTAGGTTAAGAAGTTGGATATAAAGATAATGTGTTTGGCACGTTTTGATGTGGTACTTGAGATATGTTGGCACGTAGTACGAAACTTCTACATCGCTTGGGGTACTCACGTGTGTGAGTTCCAGCATGATGGTAGAATCCATTCACTTTGAGTTGAGCCTGATGTGCCTTTAGGACCTTTGATCATGGCAGCTTAGTATGTGGGGGTTCGTTGTAAGCATATGTGTTTTTGTTTTTGTTTGATATGTTTACTGCTGGTTCCAAAAGTAACATATGGCAAGAACAAGTTGACTTACTTATGAACCTAGACCAAGAAACGGGTCATGGCGTATGTGTGTGGGCTTATCAATACTTGAACTCCCCAGGGGCAAAGGACGGTATGGGACGCCCAATGTTCAAGGAGTTTGTCAAGCAGCGATATCCTATTCTACATATTGATGATCTGGTATTGTACGGTGCTACTGTTTTAGCAAAGTTGCTTGAAAAATGGATATTAGTAACTCAGAGTTCATGAAGTGCATGTGCGTAAGACTATCTTCAGAACTTGTACTGTAACTTTTTGATTATGCCTTTGATTGACTAATGCCCCAACAACATCTACAATGTTGATGAACGACATACTTTGACTGTTTATGGATGACGTTTTGGTTTACAGTTGTGGTGACGTGTTGCACATAACTCACCTTAGAACTGTTTTGTCAACTCCGAGGGATAACATCTTGTTTGCTAATGATAATAAAAGATAGTGTATTTGGGTTTTATCGTGTTAGCTGAAGCCATAAAACCGAATCTAAGAAGAGTTGTTCTTCTTCCGTGGCCTGTACCTATAGAGAGTTACGGACTACAGGATACAGGCCTACTGGGCTACTCTGCATATATTCCGCAGGCCTCTTTACATTTACTGTTGGTTATGTATATTTCTGGTTACGCATTTTATATTAGTCATGTACAGGCCCTAGAGCCTTTTTATATGCTTATGACCCGCACTGGGTCCTTTTTTATGACATTGACTAGCCTTGGGCCCTTATTATATGGTTATATGTGGAGTGGGGGCCCGTAGGAGGGCGCACTATTTTCCCTCCACATTTTGCCTCCCTTTACTTTTGAATTCCTATTTTAGTGTTCATTGGTAGGGTATTTATAGGGGCATTTGTACACTCATTTTTCAAATTATTGATTGGTATTGCTTGGGCTCTTCGTGGGGGAACCTATTGTCTTGTCTATTGCTTGTAGGGCTTTAGTCTATTGCTGTCTTTTATGCTTCATTGATTCAACACCTGAGATTTTGATCATAACTTGGTATCAGAGCACTTTCCTAATTGCTGAATTTCAGATCTGATTTTCTGATTGGGTGCCCATTTTCCTTGCTGATTTTTCTCTCTTTGCTGAGGGCTTTCATCTCTTTGCTTTAGCAACATTCAACACAGTTTGGAGGAGGACCAACTCCCATCAGAGCATTTTCCTTGGCGGAGCTTTAGCAGATAGTTAGCGGAAGTATTTCCGCTAAATTTGGCGGCCGTAAAAAAAAAAAAAAAATTTGGGCAGATTATTTCCAGCGCCCAAGTTCCAAATCCTTTTCCCTTTTTTTTGAATCCTCCATTTGATTCAGGGAGAGAATTCCCAGCCATCTTTTCAGCATTGATTGGAGGCTGTCCAACGCCCTATTTCATCACATTTTTCAGCCATTGTTCCAGCAGAGTTTCAGCCATATTTTGATTGGAGGCTATCCATCGCCCTATTTCATCACGTTTTCCACAGATTTCCAGCCATATTTTCAGCATTGATTGGAGGCTGTCCAGCACCCACTTTCATTCTCCTTGTGGTCACATTTTCCAGCCAGCTCTTCGCACACGCTTGGAGCTCTATCAAGAGGTATCTTTGCTGGTTTTTCCTTGCTTTCCACACCTTTTCTTGACATTTGTCATTTCCTTTCTTGCTCTTAGTGTCGTTTGTGTACCTCAAGCGTATTTGGGGTGACGACAAAAGTCCGCTCCCTCCAATATTAAGCTTTTCTTACACTCTCTTCACTTCCTGCATTCCTTGACCATGGATACTTCCCCTACATCTTCTGAGCCTCGCATACCGTCTTCCACTTACCTTGACGAAGTACGGCATGAATTCCGAGATCATCTTAGGGAAGCCATGAGTGATGTACGCACTGATTTACGCCAGGAGTTACGAGAGACGTTCACTGCTCATTCTGCCCAGATTGCTACACTATCATTACAGTCACTATCTCCACCTGTTCCCCCACAGCGTACATTTCCACCACCGAGACTCGTTCATCTTCTGGTCCTTTGTCATGAGACTTTAAGGATAAGGTTCAGCTTACTGTGTATGGGAATGAACTCGAGAATTGGTATTCTAAGCTTGAGACCTACTTCCTTATGTTTCCTAAGACTGACATTCAGCGGATACATTTGGCTGCTTTACATTTGGAGGGCCGTGCTGCTACTTGGTGGCGCATGTTTCGCCAGACGGCTTCACACCCTGGCCTTGCTAGTTGGACAGAATTTATGACAGCACTCCGCCTAGCGATGATTGATCCTCAGTGGCTTATTCGACAGCGCGACATCTTTCGCAGTTTATCTCACACTGGTGACTTGGCTGCTTATACGACACGGTTTACAGAGCTTTCCTATCTATTCCCAGATATTTCTACATTGGAACTCATCTCTCACTACGTTGCTGGTCTACGAGGTGCACTCAGGTATGATGTTTCTTCTTTTTTTCCACTCACTCTTTCTCACGCCATCTCCCTTGTTACCGCACTGCAGCACAAGTACTCTCCCATCTCTTCCTCTGTTTCTCGTCCTTCGCGTCCTTTCACACGTCCTATTTTTTCCTCTCCATCCTCTGCTAGTCCCACATCTGTCAGTTCACCTTCGTCCAATCTTTCTTCTACACCACGTCCTCCTTTTTCTCCTCGTCCTGTTTTTGTTCGTCGCTACTCACAGCCTGAGATGTCTGAGATCCGTGAGAAGCACTTATGTTTCAACTGTAAGAGTCCTGATCATATCACCCGTGATTGCCGACAGCCTGCCACTGCTACTGCCGTCTATTTCCATGATGCTGACACACCTAATGATAGTCCTGATTCTGCCATATGCCTTCATATTCTTGATGATGACCCACCTGTTGATCAGTTTGCCACACCCACTGAGCCTGTTCCTGATCCCCTTGATCTAGCTGTATGCCATGCTCAGCTTGCTTATGCTACTTGGGCCGGTAAGTCGGGTCCATGCCATATCCGTCTTCGCGTACGTATCACTGGTCGTGAGTTTATTGCCCTTGTTGACACGGGTAGCACTCACTCGTTTCTCAACAGTCATATTACTACACGCATTCGTGCTATGCCAGTCACTACGCCTCATCCCCTGCATGTTGAGGTTGCCAGCGCACACTCTTTTCCTAGCACGCAGATGTATCAACAGCTTTCATATCAGATTGGAGACTTCCTTGGTCAGGCAGATTTTCATATTATTCCACTTACACGGTACGATCTTATCCTCGGTGCTGATTGGTTTGCATCCCTTGGTGCAGTTACAGTAGACCTCCAGCAACAGACATTGACATTCTCTCATGATTGTACTCAGCATATATTTTCCGGTATTGATTCTCGGCAGGACTATCAGCTTATTTCTGGGAAGCAGTTTATACGGAGCCTCCCGAAGGCCCACTGTGCGGCTATTCTTTTTGTTCAACCAGTTCAACCTATTGCGGATGCACCACCTTTGCCACATGTGTTTTCTGAACTGTTGCGTGAATTTGAGCATGTTTTTAGAGAGCCGACTCAGTTACCACCTTTACGAGATGTCAACCACCATATAGACCTTGTTTCCTCTGCATCACCTCCTTCTCGTCCTCCTTTTCGGATGTCTATTGTTGAGCGCGAGGAAGTCCAGCGTCAGGTATCTGATTTATTACGTCAAGGCCTTATTGTTCCTAGCCACAGTCCTTTTGGTGCTCCTGTTTTACTTGTTGATAAGAAGGATGGTACTAAACGTCTATTTATTGATTATCGTGCTTTAAATAAACTTGCTATCCGTAATCAGTACCCTATCCCTCATATGGATGACCTGTTTGACCAGTTAGGCCAAGCCAAGATCTTTTCTAAACTTGACCTCCGTTCTGGTTATCACCAGATTCGTATGCATCCTCCTGATGAGCACAAGACAGCTTTCTGTACCCACTTTGGTCTGTATGAGTTTCGTGTCCTTCCTTTTGGTGTTACCAATGGCCCGCCCACTTTTCAGAATGTCATGAATAACATCTTTCGTCCTCTGCTTGGAAAGTGTGTCATTGTTTATTTTGACGATATCCTCATTTATAGCACCACTCTCTCTCTTCATGTTCAGCACGTTCGTTCTGTTTTTGTTTTGTTAGTTACTCATCATCTGTATGCTAAACGTTCTAAATGTTCTTTTGTTGTTGTACAAATCGAGTTTTTGGGCTTCTTTGTTACTAATGGTACTGTTCGTCTCGACCCTCGTAAGGTCCGTTCTATTCTTTCATGGCCTGTGCCTGCTGATGTTCATGATGTTCGTATGTTTCTTGGTCTTGCTATCCATCTTCGTAAACCAGTTACTCATTTTGCCACTCTTGCATCTCTTTTGCATGCTCTGTTGAAAAAGGAAACTTCGTTTGCTTGGACTCCCGCATGTCAGTCAGCTTTTGATACTTTGAAGGTTAAGCTTACCACTGCCCCTGTTTTATGTCTTCCAGATTTTTCGGTGCTTTGTTACGTCAGCGTCAGTGTGTTATTGCATATGAATCCCGTCGTCTTCGTTCGTATGAGCAGCGCTATTCCACTCATGAAAAAGAGTTGCTTGCTATCATTTTTGCTTTAAAGAAGTGGCGTCATTATCTGTATCGTGTTCCGTTTGATGTTTTTACTGATCACCAGTCACTTCGTTATGTGTATACACAAAAGGATCTTAGTGACAGTCCTTTCATTTTGATATTCATTATAAGCCTGGTAAAAGTAACGTTGCTGCTGATGCTTTGTCTCGTTTACCTGCTCTTACTTACAGTCTTGTTACGTCTCCCCACTCTTGGTATGATGATCTTCCTCAGGCTTATGCCACATGTCCAGACTTTCGTGATGTTATGTCGTCTGCCTCTCGTCCTTCACCAAGTTTATTCCATTGTTAATCATCGTTTGTTTCACTATGGTTCGTTATGCATTCCCAACACTCTCGACATATGTCCACAGCTCCTTGATGCCCATTCCTCTCCTGTTGGTGGCCATTTTGGTTTTCAGAAGTCCTTGTTCCGTTTGAAAGAACATTTTTATTGGCCTTCCATGAAGCGTGAGCTTTCCCACCTTATTCATACTTGTGATTGTTGCCTTCGTAACAAGTATTCCCGTGAAAAACCTGGCGGTCTCCTTCAAAGTTGGCCTATTCCTTCCCGCCAGTGGACTGATATATCTATGGACTTCATTTTAGGTCTTCCCCGTACTCAGCGTGGCCATGACTCTTGTTTGGTGGTAGTTGATAGGTTTTCTAAACAAGCTCATTTCATACCAGTCAGACGTACTATTACAGCAGAGCAGTGTGGTCGTATATTTATTTCTGAGATTTTCCGCTTACATGGTCTCCCACGATCTATAATTACTGATCGGGATACCAAGTTTACATCAGGTTTTTGGATAGAGCTTATGCGTATCTTGGATGTTAGGATACTTATGGGCACTGCTTATCATTCTTCTGCGGATGGTCAGTCTGAGGTTATTAACCGGGTATTGGAGGATTATTTACAGCATTATGTTTCTCCTTCTGGTCGTGATTGGGATCAGCATTGTTTGGCTGAGTATAGTTATAACAGTTATGTTAGTTCCAGCACAGGTGTTTCTCCTTTCCTGCTTGCTCATGGATACTCACCAGTTCTACTCGACATACCTGCTCCTCCACATGATGCACCTGTTACTATTTCATCTTATCTTTCGAGTGCTCGGGAGATTATTACTAGAGCTGCTACTCATTTACAGCATATTCAGCAGCGGTACAAGACCATTGTTGATCGTCATCGGCGCCATGTTGAGTTTGCAGAGGGAGATACTGTTTTTCTTCGGTTACGCTTTGCTCGCCATCGTTTTGTACAGGGTCTTGCTTCTACTGAGAAGCTTGTGCCGCGCTATTATGGGCCTTTTCAGATTCTTGAGCGCCTCAGTCCAGTTACATATCGTCTTGAGTTACCTGCTGCTACTCGGGCTTGTGATATCTTTCATGTCAGTTTATTACATGCTGCTATTGAGGATGATGCTCCTCGAGATTCCTCATTTCCTACAAATCCAGAGCTTTTTCCATTCCTGCTAGCTGCTATTTTACAGGTGCGCTTATTGCATAGTCGTCGCCATCGGCAGGTTCAGTTTTTGGTCCAGTGGGATGGTCGTCCTATTGAGGAGGCTACTTGGGAGCCCATTGATGTTTTTTATCATACCCCTATCCTGGCTGATCAGGCTTGATCACTTGCAGCTACCATTGCTTCTCGAGATGCTCCGGCTTCTCTTGATGTTCCTTTCTCAGATGGGATATTTTGATGCAGTATTTTTCTCTGGCACTGGTTCTTATCTTATTTTGCCTACATTGGGGGCAATGTTCTTTATAGCCAGGGAGAGTTACGGACTACAGGATACAGGCCCACTGGGCTACTCTGCATATAATCCGCAGGCCTCTTTACATTTACTGTTGGTTATGTATATTTCTGGTTACGCATTTTATATTAGTCATGTACAGGCCCTAGAGCCTTTTTATATGCTTATGACCCGCACTGGGTCCTTTTTTATGACATTGACTAGCCTTGGGCCCTTATTATATGGTTATATGTGGAGTGGGGGCCCGTAGGAGGGCGCACTATTTTCCCTCCACATTTTGCCTCCCTTTACTTTTGAATTCCTATTTTAGTGTTCATTGGTAGGGTATTTATAGGGGCATTTGTACACTCATTTTTCAAATTATTGATTGGTATTGCTTGGGCTCTTCGTGGGGGAACCTATTGTCTTGTCTATTGCTTGTAGGGCTTTAGTCTATTGCTGTCTTTTATGCTTCATTGATTCAACACCTGAGATTTTGATCATAACTACTAGTCAACGGGACATGTGTTATATGCTCACTGAGAAACTTGGTCCAGTGAATGAGTGACACATGTCAGAGTTGACCGATCAAACATGACACGTGTCACATGCTCACTGGGACACTTGGTCCAGTGTATGAGTGACACATGTCAGCTTACTCACTTGCCTATGTGTCAGGGTACTGCCAAGTGGCAAGTGTCGATTGCGCATGGAATTGGCCATGTGTCGACGTTAGGAAAGGTCAGGGTTAAGGGGTGCTTGAGGATTGTGCATAAGTGAGCCTAGAGAGAGGCATTCCTCATCATAATCTATGCAGCAAAGGTTGGGAGGAGACGAGGCAGCCAGCTCCACCATGTTTCATGTGCTCTGATGTTTGTACATGCAGGGAAATCGACAGGGATCGACATTGCTGATTGTTGCGCATGGGATAAGCTAGGTTTTAAGTGAAGTTTCAGATGTGGAGTCTGACACCCAACCTATCCATAAACTCGTAGAGAAGGCCCATGGTGGACCCCTCTCTATTTGTGAGTCGTAGAACGGTGTAGAGTGGCTGCAACCCAACAACAATCGATCTTGCCTCGTCCCAAAAGTCCGATGACAAAATGATGGTCTCAAATCTCCTAGATCGAGACTCAGTCGATTTGCTCCATTGTACCCATAGGGTAGAAACAACCATTTGTCTAAGGGTGTGGTGTACCTTTAGGAGCCGCTCCAAGACTATAAATATGAATGCAAATCTAAGCACATTGAACAATTTAAATTTCAAAAATTTTGAACAATCATCAATCCATCAAAGTTCAAACGTCAAAGCAAATGCCAAAAATCGAGATCCAGATAAGGCTTAAGCTAGGCTCTAGTTGGTAATTTCTAAAGTTTAAACCTTCAAAAATCAAGATTCAAAGTTCAAACCTCGTGGGAGCCAGTCTAAGGATCTCCAAATTCTTGAACCCTCTATAAATTGCAAGGACCTTTGGTTCCTTGGTAACAAACCTCACCAAGAACCATGCAGTATCAAGGACGTCTTTCACCCAAGGAAGAGCTGGACAAAAGCAAGACATGTATGAGCCGTGATGAAAAGCAAAGACAAACTAGACTCTAGTTACAACTTACTAGGTCCAAGGAGCTGCTTATGCTTGAAAATTGAGAGCAAAATCAAGAGTCTCGACTCATCTGTGAGTCGTGACCAAGCAACATTCACGACATGTAGAATCGTCAAACTTAAAGTTCAAGCAGTAAGTTTGTAACTACTAATTGTTACTAACTAGGATATACCTGCAATGTCCTCAATCAGTAGGTCAATGTTGTGTGCAATGCATGGAGTCCAAAAGATAGTCGGATAATTCTCCATCACCAAATCTCTCGTGGCTTTGCAATTTGCAGCATTGTCAGTAATGACTTGCACAACACTTTGACCAAGATGTACTCGCCTGTAACATTAAACAGATTGCAACGAGCATTCAGGTAGATTCAGATTTTAATTGAGTGACAACTCACTGGCATCAAAAACGAAAATGATAAAATTCTAATTACCAATGAGCAATGAGCATTGAAATCCAACAAATGTCATGAACACTTTACTCACCTGAAACAATCGTGCCAGGTGCCAATGTGTCGATGGCTCTCAAGAACATGGTGCCCACACAGGAAGACACTAGACTATTAATGATATGTCACCTCTTGGTGTCACTCCAACCATCAGTCATGATGGTGCACCCGAATTGTTTCCACGATTCACCAACGGGCTCCAAATTCTTTGATTACATCTTGAACCTCCCTCATCAAATGTGTGGTGCATAGGGACTCCATGCAAGGTCCACGGTATGTGGCCCCTATCGCAGCAACATTGAGCACTCTCTATCATATCCCCCCAAGGAAGAATCTTCACTAGATGGAAGGGGAGGTCACAACGGTAGAAGAGTCTTTTGATAGCCACATCTGTCCTATGCTTGTTGTCACCCCGAAATGACTACACATAATACTCTCTACTAGTAACACCTCTCCGTGGGGGACTAGAAGTAGAGGGGCCAGTTACATCTACATGTGGTGTAGATGTGCCGGCCTCTGTCTCATACTGACCTGAGGTGGATGCATGATGCCTAACAGCTGATCCTATTGCAACAAAAGAAATCAAAAAACATTTAATCACACGTCCAACGTTTTGTGCCTGAGCTACCGTATCCCGTTGCAACTGTGACATGATCCTGTATAGGATCTTTATGTCTCACTTTGACTGACTCTCAAGTCCTGACTCTAAAGTCTCAACTCCTAACTCCTAACTCTTAACTCTCCTAACTTCTAAAACTCCTCTCACCTCTATTGCCTGAGTTCTAACTCTAAACTCTAACACTCCTGAGTCATAACAACCCTACTAAAGTGTAACTAAAACTAAATTTACAATTTAACACACACACCTCTTGCCTAAACTCACACACACCTCTCCTCCTCCTATTCTCTCTCCAAGACTCTCCTAACTCCAAGCTCTAGCCTCTCTCCTTCATTCACCTAATAGTAGTGGCTAATACTACTAAAAACCTAAGTTCTAACTTCTCCTAACTCCTATTCTAATTTCTCTCCTTCAAACTGCATTTAACAATCAAGATTAAATTAAGTTCTAGCACATTGCACATTCACCATAAATGCCATTTCCTCTCTCCTCTCTCCTCTAAGCTCTTTCCTCTCTCCTCAAGGCTCTCTCTTCTCTCTTCTCCTTTCTCCTCCCCTTACAAATTTCTCCCTCTCCTCAACGTTCTCCCCTTCAAAGAGGAGCAAAAAAACATATAAAGTGAATTGTGATAGGATCAGGGCTGTTATAAAAAAATTTCCAGTCCCAATTCTTTTTTATTCGAATTGGGACAGTTCGATTCTTTGACGAATCGCGATTCGTGGAAACACTACAACTTCATTTTGAGTGGTGGGTCGAATTTTTCCGACCTATGCTGACTTGCATGTATTTTTGCATACTATAGTCTGTTGACAACTTTTCTGACCCTATGTCGGCTTGCATGACTTCTACAAACTAAAATGCACGTTATTTACAAATGTGAACTTTTCTGACATCGCCCACCTTAGAAAAATGCAATAGACATAAGTCATATAATTGTTGCTTTGGAAAAAGTTAGAAATGGCCTTTAGAAGAATGCCAACTTTTGCCCTTAGGAAGAGTGCAATACATATGTGATTCACATTATTTTGCCTTACAATGTTAAGAACAGTCCTTGGAAAAATGCCAACATTTCCAACCCTACACCAATTTGAGTGTCTTTCTACAAACGTGTGACTATTATTGACTATTGTGTATTTCTACAATCGCAGAACTTAGAAGTAAATCTACGAGAAGAAATTATGTGACGGGACCACGTTAACACTACCCCTTAATAAGGATCCTAGACTTTAATGTTTAAATTTAGCATAGCACAAAATCTGAGATGATTCTTAAAGACTTAGTAAAAAATTCTATAGTCACTAAATGTGTTCTGCAAAGCATAAGTTAGAGCTCTTTGTTTGAGACCTTTTCTCTGACATAATGACATCTAACCTCAATGTGTTGACTCTTAGAATGAAATCAAGGATCGAGTGACAAAGCTATTGTGCTTTGATTGTCACAATGCAAAAGAGTTGGACTATTATGAGATAGTCTTATGTCAGATAATAAATGTCGTAACCACATGGCTTCCTTAGTTGCTTGAATAGTAGCTATGTATTCTAATTTCGTGGAAGACAATGCAATAGATGTTTGCTTTCTACTATTCTAAAATACATGACCTAAAGCTATATTCAATAAAGAAACCATTGGTTCTATGAAACCAAGCTCTTGGTGACTATTTCAGTCCCTACAATGCCTTGTGGAGTTTACAAACAATATGTTCTTTGCCCTTGAGTTCATAACCCCTCTGCTTCTATGCCAAATGCTTCTTTCCTCTCAAGTGCACGTGATGTTACTGCCCGGATTGCTTACCATTTACAAAAGATATAGCAGCACACCATAAACTTTTGCAAATCAGCATCATCACCATGTCAAGTTTCAAGAAAGTGATATGGTTTACTAAGCTTGAGTTTTGCTAGCCATCACTTTGTTCAGGGCCAACCTTCTATTGAAAAGCTTGCTCCACACTATTATGGGCCTTTTCAAATTCTTCAGCATCATCGCCATGTCAAGTTTCAAGAAAGTGATATAGTTTACTAAGCTTGAGCTTTTGCTAGCCATCACTTTGTTCAGGGCCAAGCTTCTATTGAAAAGCTTGCTCCACACTATTATGGGCCATTTACAAAACATATAGCAGCACGCTAGAAACTTTTGTAGATCAGCATCATCGCCACAACAAGTTTCAGGAAAGTGATATGGTTTACTAAGCTTGAGCTTTTGCTAGCCATCACTTTGTTCAGGACCAAGCTTCTATTGAAAAGCTTGCTCCACACTATTATGGGCCTTTTCAAATTCTTCAACGCATTATTCCAATTACATCTGGTCTTCAGCTATCTCCGACGACACGTGCTTGTGATATTTTTCATGTGAGCCTGCTACCAGCTATATTGGGGATACACCTTGATTTGATAAATGTTTCAAGGATCCAAAGCTCTGTACATTTCTTCTTACTGCTATTCTTCAGGTGCGCTTTTAGCAGGGTCGACACTGGCAGTAGGTTCAGTTTCTGGTTCAGCGGGATGGTTGTCTTCTTGGGGAGGCTACTTGCAAGTTGATTGTAATTTTTTAGCACAAATTACTTTCTATAAGACATTTGACTACTGCAGCCAGTACGTACAAAGTTCCTTCTGGCAAAAAATATTTATCAGTACGGCTAAATCTGGGCAATGAATTGATTGTTTAGATGTTGGACAAATCATTATATTTGTGAATATAACTTCCTACAGCGCTACTTCATTTGAATGAGAGAAATGATGTCGATGCTACATAACATATAGACAGATTGTCAATGGGACATCAAAAGTCTCCACGTCTATTGATGGGCTGACATGCCTCCTTTAACATGTTTTATTTCCGCCGGATAAGTTAAAGCCTACCACCATCGGTAACATGTAAAGATAGCATTACTGCTTTGGTGGATACACGCAACAAATATACATTTATAAGCACTCAATTTCTACCACACCTTATAGACTACGACCCAGCCCATGTTCTCGGTTAATTAAGTTGCCTCGCTCCTGTTCTTCACGTGATAAAAGTATTGCAAGATGTCTCAAAGATATAGCCAGATGATTAATGTTGTCAACATTATTTGAATGCAGATTTGGGGGGCAACCTAATTGTACTCACTAGTGAACACAATAAAGTGAACTTAAGGAAGGAAATTAGCTCTGTTTTAGAGACATAACTTCTATTAATTTCCATTTCAAGAAGTAATTGCAACAAAGAAAGAGTAAGAGGAACTACTAGCAGTTTTGGTTGTCTTTCTTTGGAGTATCTCTCCCACTGGCTGCTATATATTTTTTCATCCCCTGTGCCATAACAACACACTGCTGATCCGAGCTGATGGCTGCTGATTGATGATGATGATAAAATGGACCCACATGAGCTGAGAGCAAGGGACGAGGAAGCTGATAATAGCGAAGGAGCTGCAGTGTGGCAACAGTTGAACAAAGAAGAGGACAATGCTGACCAGCTAGCCGCAGCAATGCCGACTGCTCTACCCACCATGCTTCCCTTCTTATATCAGATGCCGTAAGCCCCACCTTAGCATCTGCGAGTGAAGACTATCAAGATCAAGTCTTTGTTGCATAACCGACCAAAATAATGGATTGATCAAACACACAATCTATCATCCACTACAAAAGAATCAGAAGCATTGATGAGTATATGCATTTGCAACTGACGATAAGACAGAGTTAGACAGACAATTTCTCTACCTGGGTTTACCTCTCAGCAACCAAAGCTCATTGCTTCTATCTCAGCAAAGAGGGCCACAAGAAAACTGAATAATCTCTCTCTCTCTCTCTCTCTCTCTCTCTCTCTCTCTCTCTCTCTCTCTCATCTGTTGCATGCAGGCAAAAGAGAGATATCACTTGCAAGCCACTCAATGCCCTTTAAAATTGTTTTTCAAAAACTTGACTCATTGTTTTTTAACTTTTTAAAGGATGACCTAAGCTAGGTAGAAGTGTCAAAATTAGCAAACTATGGATAAGATTTGCAACTTTTTAAAGATACGAGCATGAAGATTGATTTTTAGGATTCTCAAAACATCATACCATCATGGACAACCTTTACAATTTTTGGCCTTGCCTTGTCATGAGTATTGTAATAGACACCTCAAAAGATGATGCTTCACATTAGAAAAAAAATTGAGCAATTATGTATTGGGGAATGGGATTCCTCAATGACATTTTCATTGGGAATTATGCCATAAAAGATGGCGAGACTGAGCCATTTTTATGACAGGATGATTCAATCAAAAGGTCAATAGGAAAAACCATTCCCTTGATGTAAAGGATAACTTGTGTTGCGCAAAATGGCAGATGTGACATCTATCAACCTTTATGGAAGTTCAAAGCACCCTCAAATCTTTATGAAAATACTTATGTCATGGATAAGCTCTTTTATGGACTTAATGGTCTTTGCAAAATTTAAGCCTCTTCATAGATACACTATGTCAACAATAGGGAATCATTTACTGATTTTCAATGTATTATGAAATCTAATTCGTTTTATTAATTGTTCTCTCTCTCTCTCTCTCTCTCTCTCTCTCTCTCTCTCTCTCTCTCTCTCTCTCTCTCTCTCTCTCTCGCGTCTTCTAGCTTTTCACTTGACTTTGTCTAGCATCACATTCTAGTATGGATTCATAGTTATTGTGATCCTCAAGTTCTATGAAAGCACATGCAACAAATGCAACCTTGAAGCCTCATCTGACTCATTTTGCCAGTGTTGAAAGAGAGACTAGAAGCATGATTTCTTTCCTTGCTCGAAAGCTGGAGTGCGCTATAATGATGACCAGCCGGTTAGACAAAAGCTTGATAAAGGAAAATCTGAAACTTTAGTTGGTTCTAATCAATGCAACAGCAGAGTTGATGATTAATGAATTCGAGAAACTTGGTCAAAAGTAGCAGATGCAACTAGACAAGTGCAATCTCAATTCGATGAGAAGATGAAAGCTTTGGAAGAGGTGCACGCTAATAGTGGTAAAGCAATTGAAAAGTTTGCTAAGACTTTTCCTAGTAGAGAAAATGTTTGGTGTGCGATCTGTGTCGGCAATCACACCATCAATGAGTGTCCAACAATCAAAAGACGGATGACAGATACTATTTGTCATATGTGCAACTCTACGGGACACGAAACAACTTTTTTCTCGTTTAATCCTCGAATTATCCAGCAAAGAAACTTACTACCTATAAGGGACTTGATCCTATGAACCAGGCTTAAAACTTTGGCCTTGGATTTCCTGAATGACTAGCTTTGCCAGCTCCAAAAGCACAACATGCTCCTCCTGCGAATCTAACGGAACCAGACTTTTCAGTTGGTAATGAGCAATGGAATTACAATAATGATCAAGAAATTGGTCCTTCAGAGCCGTATGCCATTTATGTTGTCGCGCAACAACAACAAGCTAGACAATGGACCAAAGCACCACTTGGATGCTTTGCATGTGGAGAAAATCACAGAGTTGCAGAATGTCCGAACAAAGGAAAGTTTGTCCCATTTTGTAGAGAATGTGGTTATGGACATTGTTACAAGGATTGTCCAGCAAGACCAAAACCACCTCCGATTACTGCTCCATTGAATATAATATAATCAAGCAAAGACCAGCAACTTAGCCTACTGAACCTGGCATACCTTTGATGGTCGTTACCAGAGCTCATAAGCAAAAAGAAGTTTCAGTTGATCCAGTATCTGCTGAATCTACCCCATCTACTGATATACCTACTGCACAGGGGTGTATCCGAATCTCAGCTCAGGAAAGAGGAACTACCAGAACATGAGACTGTGTATTAAACAGTTGCAAGAAGAAGAGGCCTTGGAAGCTGCTGCAACCGAAGTACATAATCCACGAACAGATGTTTGTAGGGTGTAGCAAGGATATGGTGAGCAGTCATCCGCCTATCAAAAGGGTTAGAACACTTGGATAGGAGCCTGACTTAGCCTAGTTGCAAGATTTAGATGTTTTTACTCTCTTTGCTAACACTACACCCCTTTAATAACACTACCCCTTCCTACACTAACCGCACATACATCATGATTTGGAGAGAGAGAGAGAGAGAGAGAGAGAGAGAGAGAGAGAGAGAGAGAGAGAGAGAGAGAGAGAAGGGGGGGGGGGATTAGCTCATTTGCTCATTGTACAAGCTAATGGAGAAACGTAAACTATTGAAACCAAAAAGCATGAAACCTGAAAGCAAAAGCAAAACAACAATGGCATTAGCAAGCATGGAATAGCAAATGAGGATGCTTCTTTTCAAATTGGTAGAGTTTCTTCCTTCTCATTAAGCATGTAAAATATGATACAAGTGGTGCCTTTTTATCAATGGGGAAGGCACTTGCCCCTTTATCCTATTGGTTACTCCTACTAATATGGACTCTTAATCTACACCATTCACTTTGAGTCCAATCTAATCCAAGGGTCTTAAAAAAGTACATTGGAAATCACATGATACATGTGGGTTTCACTTTGGACCCAACTTTGTAAGCCTATACTAAGTTTATTAACTTGGCATTGTGGCCTCAAGTTTTATTTATTTAACAATAAGTCTTTTATTCTATTTACAACTTGACTTGTGTGCTTATTGGGCCATGGGCTTATACACGCATGACGCCACAACCCTCGCAACTATTTCTACTTTTTATTTTTCCAACTGTATTTATTTACAATATGTTGGAAATACCCCCAACAACGTTAATACTTAGTTACACCATCATGAATAACCTTTCAAGATGACAAAACCTGAAGCACCGCAAACAAAACTGATCGTGAATATTCTATCTAGCAAGATGGATATTACATTGGGAGAATTTCTTAAGCTGGTGCCAAAAGCAAAAGAAGTATTGGAATCAAGCTCTTGCAACAATAGATTGTACAACAGGCTATATGTGTCAACACGATAACCAATCAAAATTGAGACGTGAAATACAATAATGATCTGCCCATCTGTAATGCAATATTTGGGCATTACATATGAGAAAATTTTAAATCACATGGATCCTATGAGGTTTGGATTTCAAGAGATTCCTGATGGATGAACCGACAATAAAACCGTCGAAAGCAATTATATCGAAGAAAGGAAAGCCTGCAGGACCAATGATGAAGAAACAAGCTAAGCAACATTATAATACGGTCCTGAAATGGGAAAAATCATCAAGAGAAGATTCCAAAGATGTACCGCCTCTATTGAAGTGTAGGCCACCAACACTAATTTCAAAACAGTGATATCCGTTGAAAAATGTCCACCTCTCATTCCATCATGTGAAAACATGATTAGATCAGGTACTTCATTCGGTAAAACACATCTTCTAAAAATATTATCCATTGCACGACATTACAATTGGCCCGCAATCAATTGATAAGGTTGTTCCTTAATAATGAATTGTTTCTTTTGTACTTTTGTCAAAGAATCGTTAGGTTGGCCTAACATCAGATATTCAACAATATCTACTACCCAGTCAGGTACTACTTCAACATAAAACAACACAGCATCTGGTAGTTCATCATCCACTTCAGTGTTAACTGGTGTTGTCTCGATTCTTGAGACATGGTCTGCAAGATAATGCTATTTGCCTTTTCAAACCACTCAACAATGTAGAAAAATCAGCATCTACACACACTACTGTATTTCATGTGTGTGGATCCAAAAATAGCAAATATAGATCATTCTACACATAGAATTGCAAGCAATCACAAGTATAGTGCACCAATGGATAGTAAAACCCAAGAGAACCATGTATAAACATGAAATGAGATAGAGAGGAGAGAACATATGTCTCTCCACAAGTTACATCCTTTTATGGTTGGTCCAAACCCTATTTGGCCACTTGGATTTCCCACCAAAATGCTAACCCAACTATTTTTGGGTCTAGATTCAAAGTACCCAACATTCAAATTTCAATCTAGTCAAACTAGACTTCTAACTTTCCCACACTTTCAAAAAGTGTCTATTCAAATGAAATTTAGACTAATGAACTTTGAAAAGTCAAACTCTAAGTCTAAAACCAATTTGGCCTCAATTTGCCAAATATAAAATTGTAGCAAATACGATCAAACTAGTTGAATCCTTCACACTCCCTCTTCAACTAGTTTTAGCATAGGCTTTGATAACACTACAAGTGAAGTCTTATGCTTCATAAACAAGTCCTTTTCCAATGATTTGGTGAAGATATCAGCTACACATTTCTTTGAGGACACATGTTGAAGCTCCATCTCCTTTGCAATGACTTGCTCCCTCACAAAATGATATTGCACCTCAATATGCTTGCTCCTAGCATGAAAGATAGGATTGGTTGCCAACCTTTGGGCTGATTAATTGTCACAAAAGATGATTCGGCTCTCTAAAAAATCCAGCAAGTGAAGATCCTTTATCATCCTCTTGATCCATACCATCTCCTTTGTGCAATGTGTAAGAGCTTTGTACTCGGCCTCACTAGATGACAATGAGATAGTGGCTTGTTTCTTCAACATCCATGATATAGTTCCATCACCTATGAAAATACAATGAGCACTAATGGATTTTCTATTCATTTTATCTCCATCATAGTCCAAATCTAAAAATCCAAAAAGATTAGATGATGATCCCTCATACAATATGCCAAAATCTCGAGTTGATGTACCTCAAAACTCATTTTTATAGCTTCCAATGCTCCTCACTAGGATCTTGCATGAATTGACTCAATCTTCCAACACAATAGCTCAGATCTGGTCTAGTAATGGTTAGATAGATGACTGAACTAACTAGTTCTATAGAGAGTAATGTCCTTGAAGGATCTTTCACTACCTCTTATAGCTTTACACAAGACTCCATAGGTGTATTACTAGCTTTTGCATCTACCATATGAAATCTTTCTAGAATAGAATTAGCATACTTCTCTTGACAAATAAAAGTAGATTGAGAAGATCTAATGACTTCTATTCTTAAAATGTAATGAAAGTTACCAAGATCATGCACCTCAAACTCCTTCCTAAGAGCACTCTTGATATCCTCCACATCTTGATTGTCTCCACCACTCAAGATGATATCATCCACATAGATTAGCAAGATGGTAACATCATTTCCAGCAAAACTACAATAAAGTTAATGATCATACTCACTCATTACAAAGCCTTGAGAGAGTAAAAAAGTGTTAAGCTTAGCATACCTTGGTGCTTGCTTAAGGCCATACAAACTCTTATGTATTAGACAAACACGATTTGGCTTTGTTGATGAAATGTAGCTCTCAAGTTGATCCATGTACACTTCCTCCTCAAGATCACCATTCAAGAATGCATTTGTAATGTCCATTTGTCATAGATCCCATCCATAAAGTGTAGCAAGTGAGATGATGACTTACAATCTTTGCCACGGGTGCAAAGGTCTCATCATAGTCAATCCCTTGTTATTGAGCATATCCTTTTGCCACTAACCTTGCCTTGTACTTGTTGATAGATCCATCTTGGTTTGTCTTCACCTTGAAGATCCATTTGCATCCAATAGCTTCTTGTCCTTAGGTAACTCCACCAATCTCCATGTTCCATTCTTCATAAGAGCTTGATACTCAAGATCCATTGCTACTTGGATCCACTCCTATTCTTTCCTTGCTTCATCTACACTTGTACATTCATCAAAAGAGGCTAGAAAAGCAACATAATTTCCAGAAACTACTTGCTTACGCTTTTCATCATAAGTGAGCCTTGAAGGTACTTGTCTTTCCCTTGATTTTCTCCTTGGCTATTGACTTGATGAAGGTAAGGTCCATCATCATCACCATCCAAAGTAGGATCCTTTACATCAATATCAAGAATGTTAGATCCATCCACACCTTTATCAATCATGTTTGAAGACACTTTTGGAATGTTTCCCTCCTTGCAACTCGGCCAAAGGAGGCTTGGGACATCCTTAAGACAATTTATGAGGCAAAGAACACATCAAGACTGCTCACACTTACAAATCAAATATTTCTAAGCTATCAAAGAGTTGATGAGAGTGCTTCAAACTACGTCATGAGAGTTAAAGATCTTCACAAAGAATTAGCATGCATTGGAGATACTCTAAAGAACAATAAACTTGTTCAAGTGATTTTTAATGGATTAAGAGATGAATATGAAAACATTGTTCAAACCTATGCTATCAGGGAGGAGCTACCAACATTGGAAACTCTTCAAGGAGTTCTAATTGCTGAAGAAAGTAGGCAAGAGAACTAGATGTTGAGGATCAACAAACTCTCAATGAAGGATGGTGGAGATGACAAAGCACTCTTCACCAAGGACAAGTCAAGAGGTAGGGGCAAAGGACAACAACAACACTTCAAGAATGACAAGGACAAAGCCAAAGAAAGTGATGAGGATCAATCCTCAGAAGCTACAACATCCAATGGCAAGAAGAAGATGTCAAGAATCCAATGCTTTTTTTGTGGCAAGAAAGGCCACTATGCATCAAATTGTTTTAAGAAAAAAAATCATTTTAAGCAAGCTAACCTTACTAATGAGGAAGAGTGTGAGTGATAGGTATGATTGTTTAATGCTTTCAAGTTTTTCATCTTTTCCTTTCAAAAGTGAAGAAATATGGTGGATAGATAGTGGGGCTAGTTCTCGTATGTCTAGTTCTAGAAATTCTTTCACAAATCTCATGCCTTATGAAGGTACAAAAAGAGCAATCTATATTGCAAATGATGTTCAGTATAGAATTGAAGGGATAGGGAGTATTCCATTGAATGCAGCAGCATCAAAGACTTTGTGTTTGCATGATGTACTTTATGTGCCTAAACTAACCAAGAACCTCGTTAGTGTTGGACAATTGTTTGATAGTGGTTTATATGTCAAGTTTCATGTTGACAAATGTGAAATATTTAGGGAGAATGAAGTGATAGCTAGAGGATCTAGATTTGGAAAGCTTTACAAGTTAGATCCTAGAGAGAATGCTAACCTGTGTGATGTTGCTTATGAGACCAAGGTTCATCAAGAAGATTTATGGCATAAAAGATTGGGTCATCCCAACTTCAAAGCCGTGTAATCAATAGTCAAGGAAGGAAAAGCAATTGGATTACCAAGGTCTATGACAAAGGAGCTTCAACCTTGTGAAGCATGTGTATAATTGGCCAAAGCTCATAGAAGACCTTTTACAAGATCCAACATCAAGACTCATCAAACACTTGAGCTCGTGCATTCAGATGTTCACTTCTCTTCTTCCAAGAGCAAAGGAGGAGCAATATGTTTTGTGTCCTTCATAGATGATTACCCTTCCGCGAGTGATCCAGACCATGATTGATGAGAAGACTGCAATGGAGAAGTGCATCTCTGAATTGGGATCGAAAAACACTCTGATCAGCCAGAAAGTCATCCAGTTGAATAGAGAGCCCAAGATCACCAACAACATGAAGCAAAGTCAGAAGAGGAGTTGAAAAAGGCCAAGAAATATGTTGAGACCTTGGATGGATGTGTGGGCACGCTCCAGAACACTCTGACAACTACGCAAGATCAAGTGGATAAGACTGTTTGGGATGCAAAACAACAAGTGTTGCTATTACAAGGGCCACTAGATATGGAAAACCTGGATCGAGAAAGGATCCAAGGTGAATTGGATGCCACAAAATTGGAGAGAGATACTTATCTCAGTGCCAAATCATCTTGTACCACCAAAAGAGGTCTGTTATCTATTCAAAAAGGTCGAGACCTATCACAAAGCATTGGCCAAGTTTCAGGGCCGATTTGACATATTCAAACAAACGGCATCAGCTAAGTTGGCAAAGGCAAAGACCACTATCAAAGAATACAAAAAAGTTGTCGCTCAAGTTCTAGAAACAACCCCTCAGATCCCGGTACCATTCTTGTCAGCTTTCTCGCCTCAACAACAAGATCAGGGAGAAATAATTACTGGAATGGATCAAGGGCCACATGAAGAAGAAACCACCATGGCTTCTCAAGCCACAAAAGTGGGTCCATCTACAAAAATGACCAGGACCTTATTCCAGAAACCGGTCACCATCAAGGAAGAGATCTAGACATTTCTACATCCATCCACATGAGTCCTCGAGGGATGGCTGGGTGATAAAGTTCAAGGCATCATAGATAGAAACGTGCAAGGAATTGGATAAGCATTGGGTGAGCAACCACCATGGTGAAGAACAATTTTGAGAAAGCTCTAGATTCAATAAGGAGCTATGTTACGAGCCCTCGCCAACTCTGGGTGGATCCATACTACGCTTTGATTCCTGATTTGGATCGAGGAATGAACAAGAGAATTTGATTCCTCCTAACTCAAAATAGGCTTGAGTTGTGAAGTTCAAGTGGCATCTATAGTTCTCTCTATCACAAACATGACTAAAAGATTATGTATATTGGACATTTTTTTTATTGATTTTAGTTTGTGTTTGGATTTTATTGTTTAAGGTCCATAGACTACCATATTGAAATCTCACATTATTTCTTTTTCTATATAATGTATAATTAGCATGAATGAGTGGAGATCCTATTCTTTAAAGTCGCATAAGGAGTTACATAAAAACCTCACATTTGGTAATCAAATCTTCAGTATATAAACAAAAAATGTACAATTTCCATGAATATGTAATTCCATTCAATTCCTGGTTGAAGTTCAAATCTTGGTTGAGTGAATGTATGACAAAAATACATACCTTGAATCTAGTTTAATGTAAAAGAATATACCTCTTAGGAGAAAAGCTTTGTCAGTAAGACATGGTTTAAGACTTCTTCTGGCTGTGAATCCATCTTCTTAGCATTGCTATAAAAACACGATACTTCTAACTCGAACCAGGTTTGAGTTTGAAGTATCTACATGACATCCAGAAGTTCTTGGCTTGAACATGATAATTCTAACTCGAACTAGGTTCCAGCTTGAAGTATCTACGTGACATCCAGAAGTTCTTGGCTCGAACATAACTAGTGTTTGGATGATCAGAATAGTGTCCATGCACCTCAATCCTAGTTGAACTCGTGTTGTTGTTTTAAAATACTATCTGTAGATTTATTACATTAAACATTGGATACAATAGTGTGCCTTTAACTCGAACCTGGTTTGAGTTGTGAATCAAAACATGCTGGTATTACTAAAAAAAATGTAACATCAACTAAGGATGTTATTGGAAGGAAATGAATGTACTATATCCCATATTTTGAGGTGCTTAGCTGGTTCAGCAACTTGAGATTTTTGGTCTGGATCGAGGAATGAACAAGAGAATTTGCCTTCTAACTCAAAATAGGCTCGAGGTGTGAGTGTTTATGTGGCTTTGAAACATATTTCTATCACAAACATGACTAAAAGATCAGGTGAAATGAACATTTTTAATTTACTTTAATCTGTGTGGGGATTTTATTCTTTAAGGTCCAATAAAGATTTATATTGAAATTTCACATTAGGTAGGTAGCTACTCCTTATATCAGATAGAATGTATAATTACCATGAATGAGTAATTGAATTTGATTCCTACTTCATATTATAAATGGATGTATGTTAAAAACATATATCTTGAACCAATTTCAATGTAAAAAACTACGCCTCTTACATTGTCATCGGTTTAAGGCTACTTAAGGCATGAAACTATCTAACAAAGCATTACCAAAAAAAATATCACTTCGAACTCGAACCATGTTCGAGTTATAAAGTGTTAATGTAGCATACACAAGTTCTCGCTCAAACATAATTGGTTCTTGGAGTGATAACACCATCTATAATTGTTTCTCAACTCAAAAATTTAGTACAACTACTGTTGTTGCTCTTAAGTACTATGTATAGATTTTTGACATCAATCATTCAAAAAATACCGTGCCTTTAACTCGAACCTGGGTCGAGTTGTGAATTATAACTTGCTAGAATTTCTAGAAACAAATGTAACATCGACCAAAAATAGTCCTAATTCGAATAGGGTTAGACTTGTGGAGCGTTCATGTGGCATTTACATTTTCTCCCATCACCACCATGATTAAAAGATTAGGAAAAATTAACTTTGTTTAATTTGTTTTAGTCCAGTCATGAAGATCCTATTCGTTAAGGTCCAATAAAAACTATTCATTATATCAAGCAAAATGTATGAATACCATAATTGAGTAATTCCATTCAATCCCTAATTCAAGTTGTGGTAGGTTGTGTATCTAGTTTCGGTATAAAAACCACCCTCTTAGGAGAAAGACATTATCATCAAGATATGGTTTAACGGCATCCAATAATTACAACTCGGACCTGGTTCGAGTTGCTATCTCAAATCTAGTACAAGTCATGAATTGTGAACATAAGTTGGGTAGGTTCTTATGGAACAAACCAGCAAGTTTTTGTTGTGATGTCGGAATACACAAGTCACAGAAGTCAAACCACATTCGGGCTAAAAGCACATTGCCTTTGGTAGTGAATGTTGCCATGATATTCAAATGATATTCAAAAGAAGACATCATAAGTTGGACCAGGTTTGAGGTGTTTGAAAATCATAGATGATAGGATCATTCCAAAACTATAAATCTTTTGAGTGAATCTAACTTGAACTATACCTGCTGGTACCACGTCCTAACCAAATTGAGTCGAGTTTTTCTTCTATGCAAGTTACTAGAAGTTTTCTTATATAATGTATGTATCAATGTTTGCTCAAATCACAGTTCAAACCAGGCCAAGGGTTTGAACTGCTGAAACTGCTATTTCCATGCCTGGGCCCAAGGAGAGAGATAACATGTTTTCTAAAGTTGTTGGAGGGTTTGCAGATCCCGAGGCAACCCTAACCCTAGTTAATAAGTGAGAGGGATTTGGCACCCTGCGCGTGTAAGTCCAACCCAATGATCACATAGTTATTTGATAATCAGAAAGTCAATAAAAGGACTTTAGGCCTTTTTGCAGGACTTTTAATGTCGCAGGGCCTAAATGTCAAGTTAGTGAATAAAGTTGGGTTTCCTTCCAATTTGAATGGGTTCCCACTCTTTTTTAAATTTAAATAATCAGGAAGGCAGAATTGGACCAATAGGATTCAGAGCCTAGGGTCCTCCTCTCTACTATAAAAAGGGACCAACTCGAGTTCCTACACATGTACATATCTTCATTTCAATAAAGTAGATTGGTTCTCCTGTGAAATGGATTTATGAATGTCCTTGCTCTCTATCACTTTTCCTCCATCCCTCATGCTTTTATTGTGTTTTGTTAATTGTTGGACTTGATTGCACAAATCTTAGGAGAGCTCCTTGGAAATTCAAGTTAAGTGGCTAGGTGTATCTTTGAATCCTGATGCACTTCAAGGTAGCTTAAACAGGAAAGCATTGAAAAATGTCTACAAGGAACTCTAGACATTATGAAAGTACAATTGCTACTTCTAGACACTTCTATCCCAAGTATAAACTTTAGGAAGCCTAGATCTACCATCTTGTGAGAGAGGAAGGGAGAGAGAGAAAGAGTAAGCTATCTTCATTGTGGATCTTAGTGTTAATGGATGTAGTGTTAATGCTTAGGTTCAATGGATGTTAGAGTTAGACGTGAATCTTTCATTCATGCTGAAATTTGAACTATGCTATCACTCTCATGGGAACGAACCTACGCGTGACAATTAAATTCATCTCCTTGATGCTAGATTGATTAGATCTTGGGTTGAGGATAGGCAAGGAAAGAAACCCACTACAACTTTGGTGCTGTTGCTGGGGAGCTACGCCAATATTTTAGTTTGCATCATGGTTGTTGCATGGTTAGCTTGCATTAGGCATCTCGTCGTGGCATGAATAGTGTTAAATCTACATTTAGGATTAGTTTGGGAGTGATTTTGCTTGATTTGAGTGGATTTGCTTGTTTAAAATCTAATCTAATTGTGAAACAAGGAAAGCTATTCAGATCACCAATTTTAAAATCCATTTGGGTCTGAGATATAAAAAAAAACAACAAAAATCGATCAAATCTACCAGATTTTGGTCAAAATGAGGCAAAAATCGTCATCAGAACTAGTACTTTTTACCCTCTTTTAGGAATGTTCACCAAGTTGCAGATACCTTCGGTTTTGATCACAAAACTTTCAGTTTGAAGGGCGAACAATCCTTCCTAGCAGATTTTCAGAAACATCAGAAAAACCATCAAAAAACACCAAAAAATCATCAAAACCCTAAAAATATAAAAAAAGAACCTTCGTCCGATTGACTGTGCATAGGTGTGATTCACATCTATCTACTGCCAGGTCGACGAAGAATAATATCAGAAATAGAAGGTTTCTCAGAGGATCAGTTGTCATATTGTCATATTTTTGGCAAAAAAAAGTCTCTTTTTTGCAAAAAATACCAGTATTACTCTTGATTCTTCGCCAAAACCTTCGTCGAGTTTCCAAATCATTCTATTTATAGTAAATTACTATATTTGAGTTTGACAAACATTCATCCTATCCAAATCATACCCTCGTCAAACTACAGAAACTATGTTTTTGTGTGCCAGAAACCTTCGCCGGTTTTACCCTAGTTTGATCTGTGTCAGATTCTGAGTCTGAGAGGTAGGCGAAGGTTATTTCCTTAGAATTTGTCAGAAAAACCTGATTAGAGAGTTTTTACCAAAAATAACATTGTTGAACCTTTGTCGAGTCAAGCTTTGCCTAGGTAACTTTTGCCAGTTCTTTTTTTAGGTTCTGATTTTATTTTGGGACGAATCTGTTACAATTTGATTTTGATTCTAAATTTTCTTTCATTTTTGAGAAGTATCAATTGGTTGATTTTTGGAATCTTTTTCACGGTATAAGAATCTGATTCTTGTCAAGTGGAAGAGATCTAGAATATCTGATCTGAGATAGTTTTGATTGAAAATCTAGATCCAATCTCTTTGTCTGTTTGATTTAATCTGTAAAGATGGCTGCCCTTGGAAGTGCTCCTCAAGAACCCGTTCGGATCTACCCAAATACAATGGATTAACGGATCTAGTTAGATTTCTTCAGATCTATTCTGAATCTTGTGAAGTCCATGGCAAAAAAAATTTCCAAGATAAACTTAAGCTTTTTCCAATGGCCTTAACAGGCGCAACACAAGATTGGTACTATAATTAAGATGAAACTGAGCGTATGGATTGGGAGACTGTTAAACGAGCCCTTATCACACGGTCCAAACCTCGGAAGTTAATGGAAGACCCTTTTCTACTTTTAAGTAAAATTAAAATGGGAAAGCGAGAAATGCTTCGATATTACATTGGATGAGTAAAACGTCTCAGATCTGAGTGCGAACCTGAGTTGATTCATGAAAATGCCATGATTATGTGGTTTCTGTTAGGATTACCTAAAAGGATCCGATGTGAGCTGAAACGCCATAATGAGTATGCATTTTTGCAAAATGCTATGGATGATGCAATTTGGGAGGAGGATGAAGATTCAGACGATGAGCTGAATATCAGTATATTGTCTTATACAGTAGGGCAGACCACTACGACATCCACCACTATATATCGACAAAGGTCAATGCTACTGCAGAAATGATGCTCAATGAGTTTGAGAAACTTGGGAAGAACCAGCAAAAATAGATGGAAAAGTTGCAGTCGCAATTTGATGAAAAGATCAAAGCATTGGAAGATTTCATGGACAAGCGAACAAGGAACCTGAGAAGTTTGCAAAGAATTTTCCCACCAGGGAAAATGTATGGTGTTCTATTTGTACAAGAAATCACATAGTGAAAGAGTGTCCTCAATTGAAAAAACGAATGGAAATCGGTATATGCCATTTGCGTAATTCGCCTGATCATGAGACTGCTTTTTGCAACTTCAAACCTCGGATAATTTAGCAACGGTATGCCCATATGGGATATCGAGAATCACATTATGGAGGAAATCTAACAGCTAGACCTCGACAATTTGCACTTGGATACCCGGAACGATTAGACTTACCTGCCCCACCAAAGCACCCCACTCCTCCTGCCAAGGCCTTTTGTGATGAGCATGGGATCAAGAGGGAGTATACAACATCAAGGACCCCACAACAAAATGGAGTGGCTGAAAGGAAGAATAGAACTTTATGTGAAAGTGCTAAAGCTATGAGGTTAAGTGCTAATCTTGACAAACCATTTTGGGATCAAGCTTTGTTGTGTGCCAATTTCTTGTGCAATAGGTGGCCGAGTGCTATTTTGGATGGAAGGACACCTTTTGAGATGCTATTCAAGAGGAGGCCGAGTGTCAACTTTCTAAGAACCTTTGGATGCACATGCTATGTCAATATTACTCTTGATGATAGGACCAAGGAGGACCCATCTTCAAGAAGAGGTATTTTTGTTGGATATAGTGAGGTGAGTAAAGCCTACAAGGTTTACATTCCTTCTACTAACAAAGTGATTATTGGTAGAGATGTCATTTTTTATGAGGGGAACATTCCAAAGGTGTCTTCAAGCATGATTGATGGTAAAGTTGATGGATCTAACATTCTTGATGTAGATGAGAAGGATCCTACTTTGGATGGTGGTGATGATGGACCTTCATCAAGTCAAAAGCCAAGGAGAACATCAAGAGAAAGACGAGTACCTTCAAGGCTCACATATGATCAAAAGGGTAAGCAATTAGTTTCTGGAAATTATGTTTCTTTTCTAACCTCTTTGGATGAGCCTACAAGTGTAGATCAAGCAAGGAAAGAAGAGGAGTGGATCCAACCAATGGATCTTGAGTATCGATCTCTTATGAAGAGTGGAACATCTTTTGGAGGATCTTCTTGTGTACATGGAGCTATTCAAGTGGATGGATGTTATCTTGCTGTAAAATCAAGTAATGAATCTAGAAAAGAAATTTTGTTCAATGACTTTGATGGTCAAGTTGAAGATCAAGAGGTTGATCTCAAAGCGCTTCAACTAGTCAAAAGGGAAGTTGGCAATTTGGAGCTAGTCAAGAGCATCAAAGGAGAGGTAATTGGAAAAGGTGTTATGGATATGTTTTTGCAGCATATTGAAGACTCAAGTAAGGTCAAAGGAGCAGCAAGGAAGTGTTGTTCAAGTTTACTTTACTTGTTCTATCTCATGTTTGAGCAATTTCATGTGGATGTGTGCAAATTGTCAAGATATGGTAAAACTAGCTACATTGGTGAGCATTGTTTTGATGTTGGATTTGTACTAGCATTCTTGGCTGATTGTTCTGATGGAAATGAAGCTATTGGAGGTTCATTATGTCACTCATCCATGGCTAAGTTCTCAAGTGTTGAGCTACTTGGTGCCAATACTTGGAGATTGTCAATTTTTGGTGAATTCATGGTCATTTTCTTGTGTCAAGTAGATCTTGAAGATGGACTAGTGCAACCTACTTGGTTTATGGAGTCATGTGGTGCTGGATTTACATCGTTAATGTACTCACCTACTCATGGATTTCCAAGGTTTTATGGTTTCTTGTGGCAAGATGGAGATGGAGGCTCATTCATGGAGTATCATGGTGGATACATGACAACAAAGGACAAAGAAGGAGGAGACATGCAAGAAAAAGTTGATCACTCACATTTATTGTTTGTTTGCTGTATTTTTCCAGAGAGTTCAGAGTTGGAAGCATGGTGGAATCATTTCATTTACATTCTATTTGATTCTTCATGTTCTAGTCACATTTTTACATGTAAAATTGATGATAGAAATAGTGAAGCATCCCAAGTGGACACTATTCTTTATATCAATTATGGTTGTTTCTATTTTGACCATTACATGATCATTGAAAGGAGATCTATTCTTGGGAAGAAGATTATTCTTATGATGGATCAAAGTTCTATTGGCAAAAACTATGCTAGGAGCATTGGAAGCTAGGAAAGCGAATTTTGAGGTACATCATTGGAACTCGAGATTTTGGCATACTGTATGAGGGATCATCACCTAATCTTTTTGGATTTTCAGATTCGAACTATGCTGGAGATGTAATGGATAGGAAATCCATTAGTGCTTATTGTATTTTCATAGGTGATGGAGTTATATCATGGATGTCAAATAAACAAGCCACTATCTCATTGTCATCTAGTGAGGCCGAGTACAAAGCTCTTACACATTGCACAAAGGAGATGGTATGGATCAAGAGGATGATCAAGGATCTTCACTTGCTGGATTTTTCAGAGAGCCCAATCATCTTTTGTGACAATCAATCAGCCCAAAGAATGGCATCCAATCCTATCTTTCATGCTAGGAGCAAGCATATTGAGATACAATATCATTTTGTGAGGGAGCGAGTCATTGCAAAGGAGGTGGAGCTTCAACATGTGTCTTCAAGGGAATGTGTAGCTGATATCTTCACCAAAGCATTGGGAAAAGACTTGTTCACGAAGCATAGGACTTCACTTGTAGTATTATCAAAGTCTATGCTAAAACTAGTTCAAGAGGGAGTGTGAAAGATTCAACTAGTTTCATCACATTTTGCAATATTTCCATATTTGGCATATTGAGGCCAAAACTTGTTTTAGACTTAGAGGTTGACTTTTCAAAGTTCATTAGTCTAGATTTCATTGGAATAAACACTTTTTCAAAGTGTGGGAAAGATAGAATGCGAGTTTGAGTAGATTCAATTTGAATAAGTTGGGTACATTGAATCTAGACCCAAAATTGGTAGGGTTAGCATTTTGGTGGGAAACCCAAGTGGCCAAATAGTGTTTGGACCTGCTATAAAAGGATGTAATTCGTGGAGAGAGTCATCTTCTCTCTTCTCTATCTCATTTCATGCTTATACATGGTTCTCTTGGATTCTACTATCCATTGGTGCACTATCTTGGTGATTGCTTGAATTCTATGTGTAGAATGATCTATATTTGCTATTTTTGGATCCACACGTGTGAAATCCCAGAGAATTGCTACACCTGTTGTAATGGTGCACCCTCTTGAGACACTTTTGTAGTCATCTTTGAGAGATGCCTAGCTAGCTTCACTATAGGAGAGCATCTGGAACCTTGTGTCACAAGAATAACACAATCCAAAATCTTTCGTCCATTGAAGGTACTGTAAGATTCGCCTTGCGATCTTCTAGTGAGTTGAGCCTGGGTCACGGGTTGAACTGGCTCATCCTAAACATGGCATAAGCAGTGTCATGGCATGTCTTATCTACAAGATACCATTAGTCATCCGATTTGCTTCGAGTATGGTGTGTCTAGCATTATTTCTCTCTTTTCATCAGTCCTTGGACAATCTTCATTAGTCAGAACTGTTCCTGCAAGTATTGGGGTATTTGCCCCTTTGCCCCTTTGCAAACCATCATCCTGAAATCCTATAGGATTTTCTAGGTGTATCTGGACTAATGAAGGTACAGTTTCCCTTCGTCATAATCTCTGTCAATTTGCAAGCCAAGATAACATCTGGCTTATCCTAGGTCTATAATCTCGAAATATTTCGAGATGTCACATTTCACCTCGGCAATTAGCTCTTCGCTCCTGCACAGTATCAGGGTGTCGTCCACGTATACAACAACAATGATGGTCTCCCCATCTGTGATCTTCACACAAACATTTGAGTCGGCCATTAGAGGCTTGAACCACAAAGATCTTAGGGTATGATCTTTTTTCTTTTACCATGTTGTGCGGATTGCTTCATAACATAAATACTTCTGTACATTCGGCATGCATAGTTGAGAAGTGAGTCACAGACATAACCTAGAGGTTGATCCATATAGACTTCTTCGTCCATGTAGGAATGTTGTCCTTTTGTCCACAATGTGAATCCTGGGATCATAAGCAGCTACTTATGCAAATAGTAGGCGTAGCGAGGAATGTTTCATGACTAGAGAGAATGTCTCAGTATAGTCAATACCATACTTATGAGAAAAACCCTTAGCTACAAGTCTGGCTTTATACCTTGAAACATCTCCATTCGACCCATACTTTAGCTTGTATACCCATTTGCATTGTACAATCTTTCGCTTATCTGGTAGTGGTTGCAGTTTCCATACCTCATTCTTCTCCATGGATTCCATCTCTTTGTTTTTGGCTTGTATCCATTTGTCCTTGTCTGGACATTCAATTGCTTCCTCAAATGTTTGTAGTTCATCATTGAACCCACAAAACTCCTCATGCGTTAAAGCTCAGCTGCCTAGTTGGTGTTCTTCAAACTCTTGCCACCACCATGTGTTTAGGCCTACAACCATTAATTATGACCATGTCCACATAAGGGCCCTAATTTCCTTATAGTCACAATTAACTTATGGGTTGTTGGTCTACCGGTCCCTAGCGTGGACACGCTACCCGAGACCAGTCATGGGCATGACATTCTTCCCCCCTTATTCAAGTTCTGTCCTTAGAACTTAAAATTGGGAAAGAGTAACTATATGATTTCTCAATCGTTTCGTTCTTGTATCCAAGATCTTTATGGGTTCAAGACGAGGTACACCCGATAATTCATCCAACAGGTCCAACTAATCTCCAGATCCAAGATGCTCTCCTTCACGTAGACTCTTTTTGAGACGACTAACGTGAAATACGGGATTATTGTAACCATGCCTTTCCTTTTCTGAAAATTCCGTCTATGTAGGGGACAACTTATAATGCTTGCCGGTATGCATTACACTTGAATCCTTTGGGATTCTCAAATATACCCAATCTCCCACTTGGAAGTCTCTCGGTATTCTTTTTAGATTTGCATAATGTTTGTCCCTATCCTGGGCACTCTGGACATTTTTATGTGCAATCCGTAGCATTTTTAGCATATCGTTTAGGAAATCTGCTACTTTCTAAAACTTGATCATTTGAGTCTAAACCACAATGGGTGATCTAGGCTCAAAACCGTACATAAGCATAAATGGGCTATAACCGGTAGCCGAATGCTGACTACTATTATAGGCAAACTCGATTAATGGAAGATACTTTTTTCAATCAGATTGTCATCTGGAAACATATGCCTGAAGCATTTGTTCCATCGTCTGATTTGTTCTTTCCGTCTGTCCATCCGTCTCAGGGGATGATCAGAAGAATCCAAGCTCAGTGTCGTCTCTAGTTTAGCGAATACGGCTGACCAAAAGTGACCGGTGAACTTCGGATCACGATCGCTCACAATATCACTTAAAGCCTAAACAGACGCTCTACAAATATCTGAGCTAAATCAAAAGCCTTTGCGGTGATCTTTACCGGAATAAACGTAGCCAATTTGGTAAGACGGTCGACCACAACCCAAATTGCATCATGTTGTTTATTCGTCTGTGGTAACCCAACCACGAAATCCATGGAAATACTATCCCATCGCTTATCAAGGATATCCAGTGGATGTAACAAACCACTCGCCTTACGGCGTTTAGCTTTATTCAACTGGCATTGGACACACTTGACCACATAAGATTCTACAAAGGGCTTGAGTTTTGGCCAATAAAAATCCCTTCGTATCAAATCCAATGTATGATGTATGCCGGGATGTCCTGCGCATGGTGAGTCATGATATTCATAAAGAATTTTATTCTTAACAACATCCACATTAGGCACACAAACCTTCCCTTTCCTGAACAAAAGTCCATTATGGATAGAGAAGTCATCAAAACCCTTTATGTCCTTCCCCCCCGACTGATCACCATGATCACCAGTCCCGCTTGATGAAACTACTAGAACCCTATTCCAGATTGGTCCAAAATGTGGGTCTTTCTCATAAAGACCTCTCAGGGAGAGATAAAAGTCCGTACTGATCTCAGTGAAGGAAAGTTCATTCACTTCACCAATTCGACTAAGTGCATCAGCCACCTGATTAGATGAGCCCCTGATATACCGCACTTCAAAGTCAAATTCTTGCATGAGTTTGGCCCATCTGGCCTCACGACCACGCAAATCATTCTAATTACAAAAATACTTCAAAGGTTGATGATCTGTATTAACCACGAATTTATTACCGTATAGGTAATGCCTCCATGATTTCAAAGCATGGATCATAGCAAAAAGCTCTTTTTCATGAGTGGTGTACCTGACTTGTGCATCGGTTAGTTTCTTACTTTCAAAGGCAATGGGCTGACCCTCCTGTAAGAGAATAGCTCCAATAGCCGTATCACTCGCGTCAGCAAATGACAAATCTGGATCCGCTATCCTCAAAACTGGAGCTGAGGCAATTAGAAGCTTGAGTTTCCGAAAACTCTCATCTAATTTCTCATTCCACCTAATAGGAGGACTTGGCCTACCTTTGCGGCTTTTCACGCCTTTCAACATATCGTTGAGAGGTGTAGCAATCTTCAAGTACTCCTCTGCAAATCTACAGAAAAACATAGTGAAATCTAAGAATGACTTAAGCTCACGCACAGTTTTAGGAATTGGCCATTCCACTACCGTCTTCACCTTTTCCTCGTCAATCTTGATCCCAAAGAAGGTGATCTTATGACCTAGGTAAAGAAGTTCCTTCTTGAAGAATTTGCACTTTGATTCTTTTGATGAAGCTTCTCTTGTCTTAATATACGTAAGACAGTACGGAGATGCTTAGCATGCTCTTTGAGTGTTCTGCTATAGATTAGAATATCGTCTGAAAACACTACTATGAACCTCCCCAAATATGGACGAAACAAATCGTTCATCATTTGCTGGAAAGTAGTCGGAGCATTTGTCAAACCAAAGGGCAATACAAGAAACTCGTAGTGGCCAAACCTGGTCCTAAAACCAGTCTTAGATACATCTTTCGGATGTATCCTAATCTGATGGTATCCCCCGTACGTAGATCAATTTTCGTGAAGTATGTAGCTCCATTCAATCGATCTATGAGATCGTCCATCCTAGGCAACAGATATTTATTTTTAACTGTTAGCTTGTTCATACCCTTGTAATCTACACATAGCCGGAAACTCCCATCTTTCTTACTCTTAAGAAGGATAGGTGCTCCCCATGGAGATTTACTTGGTCTTATGTGTCCCATCTTGAGATACTCCTCAATCTGCCTAGCCACTTCTTCCTCTTCCTTCTGACTAAACCGATATGGTTGTCTGAAGATAGGATGACTATCGGACAAAAGATCTATCTTATGATCTACTGACCGAGCAGGTGGTAGTCCATAAGGTAGCTGCTTCGGAAAAACTTCATTAAACTCTTGCTTTAAATCTTGCAAAAGGTGTTGTTCCTAATGCGAATTTCTGGTGTTAAAGCATGAAAACACATTCACATCCCCAACATCACAATGCATACGAGATTTCAAAAGCAAGTGAAAGAGTACATACTCAGAATCTTGAAGTTTCTCAATTAATTCAGCCGAGGAAATCATCGGCGATGGAAGTACATCGGTCTCTCCAGAAATAGAGACAATCTGATGAGGCTTATCTTTAAATACCATAGAATGATTTCTAAAATCCATCTCTAAAGAGTCTGATTGCCAAAAAACCATTCATAGCCCAAAATGACATCAGTCCGGTCCAGATTCATGACATGGAAATCCAACGGCTCAACATAGTCCTACATCCAAAGCTCAAAGTTCGAGACTTTGACATCCCAAATCTCAGTGTCCGACCCTGAGGCAAGACGGACCATGTAACGGTGATCACTGGCCATGGTGGGCACTCGGAGCTTATGCACAAGTCGAGCATTCAAAAAATTGTGAGTACTACCAGATTCAAATAGCACATTCATGTCTTTCCCTAAAATATTGCCTCTCACACGAAACAATTTACTAGGCTTGAAAGAGATTGCAATAAAGTTACAAGTACAGTCACAATTATTTAACAAATTGACTTCCAATTTACCTGCCGATAAATCCACAGTCATGAAACTTGATGACTTTGCTTTCCGTTTAGGGCACTGTTTGGCACGGTGCCCGAGTTTATTGCAGAGGAAACACAGATTCTGTTTAAGTGTCGCCAACCGTGCTTTGTCTTTTACCACCAATTTCTTCTTATTCTTCTTTTTCTTTGACTGTTGGTATGCTTCTGCTTCCAACTCATCAAAAAAGTGCTTCTTACGCTTGTTAGATTTCTCTTGCTTGGGTTTCGGGGCCGTTTGGCCGTGCACGCTTTTCTGTGATGCAACAATTGTACTATCATAGGCTTTCGCCACATGGATAGCATCCTCTAGTGAGTTGAGGATATTTCGTTTGCATTCATTTTGATAGTCAGCTAGCAGTCCAGCAATAAATTGCCACTGTGCTAACTTACGATCAAAAAGCGGCGCCTTGGCCAAAGAGTCCAAGAACTCTTGGACATAACCGTCCAGTTCTCGGCTGCCCATTTTGCAGTTGATAAACCAAATATACAGCTCGGAATCATCTATTGTGACAAAAGCTTTCCGGAATTCCGTCAGGAATCCAGCCCAAGTCACCGATTTTGTGGAAAGTTCCCTCCACCAAGAAGAGGCTTTACCTTCCAGATACAATAGAACCGATGATCTTCGTTTATCCTCTGGGACGTTGTGCAAGCTAAAATAGCTTGTCCAACAGTTTATCCAGTCTTCAACAACTTCCGGACGTTTAAACTTTTTATCGCCGGAAAATATTTTCGGTTGGTAGCCCAAGTTGTTAGAGTTAATTTCTTGCAGTTGATTAAATAGATTCTGCATTTGTTTATCCCGTTGTTTATTGCTCTGATGAAGTTCTAAAATTGCCTTGCCTAAGGTTTGCAACAGTTTTTCTGAGTCTAGGGTGTCATCACTGTCGGGTGAGGCCGGTTGAATCTCTGTATTCCCCCCATCACTTCCTGGTGATGCCGGATGAAATTCGGTAGCACCCCCCTCCAAAATTCCATCAGTATCTATTTGCTTGCCAACTGAAAATTTAAAAAAATTTCGTTCAGTTTATGCATTCATTACGGGTATAATAGTTACTGAACCAAGCAATGTCTTAAAAAAAACCGATTTTATAGACCATACGTGCTTTCATTTACAAATTATACCAACGAATCGGCAAATGGGTTGAAAGCAATAAAAAACCGAAATTAATTGTTAATGCGACATAAATCTATTATCAACTCGTTAACTCAGATGATACTACAAAAAATAATTATCAGTTCAAAAAAACTGAAAAACCTGTTTCGAGCAAGAAATTCTCAAGTTTCAAAAAACTCAAGAAAAACTTACAAGCTTACTTCCACCTTTAAATCCTTACCTACCCCAACATGCAAACACCAAGTTTCCCATAAGAAACTTGAGTTTAGGTCCAGCTAAGTCCCCCCCCCCAACCCCCTTCTCTTCTCCACTTGTAAACAACTCGGGCACTTACCATCGGGCCAATCGGGCCTTTGCCTCACGGCCCACCCGCGCCCATTTCTAGAGAGCGCCAACCCACGTGTGAGAGAGAGAGAGAGAGAGAGAGAGAGAGAGAGAGAGGGGGGGGGGGGGGGGGGGGGGGGGGGGGGGGGCAGAGCGCTGGGTGAGGGATGCTTCAGCGCCCACCCGACTTTCCATTGCAGGTTAATGGGCATTTTGGAGGACAGCTGGCCATAGATTTCCAGCATGATTATAGAGTTTTTTCACAGTTTTCAAAATTTACTTTGCAGGAAGAACTAAACATAACCCATCTACTGTTTTTTGTAGATTACTACTGTTCTATCAGTGATTTACAATTGCTACAGCTTTCCTTTATTAGTTTCCAGCATAAGCAATGATTTGGGACAAAATTTACAGGGTTTTTGCTATCACTGTGTCTGAAAAACAGCCGTTATGCTGCCAAAATTTTCCAAAAAACCTAGTTTTGCAGGTTATGACAACTATTGTAGCAAATAGTCATCAAATCTGAACCCAACCATCCTCCAGAATGGATGTACAGGCTCTCAACTCTGCAAACAAACTGTTAGGTCGCTAGAAAATGAAGCATAAACCTGTACTTTCATAGAGAGCAACCATGCAAACCTGTCAAACATCACCAACACTCCACAACCAACAAATTAGAGTATTTTTGCTTCTATTACAGCCTATTCCCACCGATTAAGACCGAACCGGCTTCCAAACAGGCAATAGACAGCATTTGAAATGCAATAACCATCCATAAGAAGAACAAGAAACCGTAGGAAAAAAATCCAGCAACCAATAAAGTAACCGTTGCTTTCACAAAGATGCTAATCACAGAGTAATCAGCAATAACAGAATTGACACGGAATTCCTTCCAAGAAACTAATTCAAAAAGCACAAAGACCAACCAATTGTGAGCCTGGTAGTGCACTTACCACACAATCAATTACAATTCAAAAATTATTTCCAACGGGAAGAAAATTTCACAATTCCACCATTTTGTTGCTTACTCCGTCGGATTCTCGAGAAAATGTCGAGATTTCCACTCAGCACTTTCGATTGTAAATCCTACTTAGACTGGCTCTGATACCAATGTAAAGTCCTCACAACAGGATTCTAGCCTAAGCATACCAAACAAAGCAACCACACATGGGAACCGGTGGAGGTTAAACCAACCCAACCAAACTTAGATCGTACGGATCTAGCCCCCAAGCTATGGATCAATCAGAGTCATGGAAAGACGAGTCACACCAGCAACATGTAGCTATTCATCGTAAATCATGCATACACTAGTGAGAGCCCAGCAGGTATACTTATACCCTCCAAGGCCCATGCACCACTAGTAGTGCATTGTGACACCTCACTAGACACCTCTGCAGCCTATCTGGGCCACGTCATCCAGTTCCCTAATGACTCACTGATAGACCATACCAACTCCACCACCATGTGTTTAGGCCTACAACCATTAATTATGACCATGTATATATAAGGGTCCCAATTCCCTTATAGTCACAATTAACTTATGGGTTGTTGGTCTATCGGTCCCTAGCGTGGACACGCTACCTGAGACCAGTCATGGGCATGACAATAATGGGCCATTCAGGTATCAACAAAAGGTTTAATGATAGAATTGGCCTATTTATGAGATGGAACAGGGTGAGGTCCAGACACTACTCCAATAGCAACAAGGGCAGCCTCCAATACCCGCACCTTGTGCACTACTCCTTGAAAGGTGATATAGAATTGGCTTTGGCCTCGTCCTAGCTGCCAAAAACCATACTTATAAACTCCATGCTTGTTTTGTTTGAAAATGTAATAGCGTGAATGCCATCGCTTTGAGCAAAGGCTCAGCGAGGGTTAGCCATTCAACCATTCTACCAGTGATAGGCAAAGTCATGATGTTCGTTGAGGTCGAAACATCATGCAAGACGATGGATCGGGATAAAGCAGAAGTATCTGACTCAGTTGAAGACACCAAATAAGGTAAGAAAAATACAAAGGTTAATCAGAGAGCTTTGGAGAGTATCGGAAGACTGTTTGAAAGTTTTAGATAAGTATGTGTTGGCTGATTCGAATGAATCCCCAAGATACTGGGCCGAAGCTATTTCAAGAGCACCTCTCACCTTATACCAAGGAGGTCTCTGAGGAAGAAGAGAAGGACGAGAATGAGAGCCAAGAAATGCTAGCTATAATGACAATTCAAAATTATGTGAGCCTCATGGTGAATCCCAAGTGATGGAATGACCATGTAGGAGCTAGTATTTGTAGGCATTTGTAATAAATACAAGTAGACCCCTCTTAATCAAAGTAGAGTGAGCCACCTTTTGATGGTGACCTCTAGTGCATAAGCTAATTCCACATGCAATTTGTAAAATTGTGGAATTGCCACTTGGGCTCCCCACATAGGCAGCCCTCTTGCTTATTTAAGATGTCCTTCGCGAGTTTTGGCAATCTTGAGCTCCTTGATCATTCTAGCTTTTTTGAGTGATGCTTTTATGATCATGCTCTTCCATCCCTTTGTGTGTGGTTGTGGAATTAACTTAGTTTCTTGTTTTCTTTTCTTATGCATTGTGGATTAGAGTGGACTAGCCTTCTTGTTTGTGGATTAGTGTAGAATCAAGCTTCAAGCAAACTAAATAGGCTGAAATTGTGGTTTAGATCTTGCATATCCATTTACATTTCATCTCTTGATATTATTGGGAAGTCCAAGAGTCAAGAGATGAGATTAGTTTCTTGTTATTTGTTCTTGATTCTGATTGATGCATGTAGATTAATTTTAGTGCATAAGAATTTGTTTGTTTGATTTCTGTAGCATTTAGAAGTAGGAATTTGTGGGTGTTCATATGAGTTGCATTCTGATCCATCGATGAGCATCATGACTTGCATGTCTTCAAGCAATGTGAGTACATTTTCAAGAGTGAACGTTATATGAGCCTTTGACAGGTAGGATAAAAAACTATACTACAACCCCCGATCTTGCTTCTGGCTGAACGTTAACCAAGACTCTGATTGCCAAGAACCATCTGTAGAGTTTGGTAACAGATAGTAAGAAAACCTGAACATAAAACGATGCCCAACTATAAAAGATCTAAAGAATAAACATGCTGATAAGGGAATCAATGAACAATTGGCACCATTGTCACTTGAACACATACATAAAATACTTGAAAATGCACACTCTACATGCGAAAATTACAAAAACTCAGATCCCGTCTGCAACCACTTTCCAAACCTGCTCGCGGATCTGATGAATTTTAGACGTTCTGATTTTGATCTACATGCCTACTCCATCCATCCACACCACTCTGCTCCTTTCTTTTCATCCCTCTCCAACACTACCATATCTTTATTCTCACACCCACACTCTTTCTTGAAGTTTCATGCTCGAGTCCCTCACTTGCTTTCGATCGAGTTTGTCACTCCATTTTTGACCAAGTCACTGCCTTCATCCTCGACCGAGTCTCTGACTTAGTCCTTGCCTGAGTCCTAAACTTGCATCTCGACCGAGTCCATAACTTCATTCTCGATCGAGCCCTGAACTTCGTCTCTGGACTGAGTCCTTACATTCATCACTACCTAAACGAGCACCAACAACTTTAACCTCGATCGAGTCCTAGTATTGTATCTTGACCGACACCTTCAGCTCGGGATCGAGTCCTGGTGTTACATATGGACATCGTTGCTTCGCATCTCGACAGCTGACTCCTGAATCTCGACCAAGTCCTCACATCACATCTCAACTGAGTCCTTGATTAGCATCTCGACCGACTCCTCAATCTGGACTAAGTCCTCGCATGACATCTCGACTGAGTCCTTGACTTGAATCTAGACTGAGTCCTTGCTTAGCATTTCGACCGACTCCTGAATCTAGACCAAGTCCTAGCATTACATCTCGATCGAGTCCTCACATTACATCTGGACCAAGTCCTTGCTTAACATGTCGACCGAGTCCTTAACTTATACCTGGACCGAGTCCTGGCATTACATCTCAATCGAGCTGAGTTCTGGCTCCATCTCGACCGGACCGAGTCCATGCATATCATCTCGACCAACTTGGCTCTTGACTGAGTCTTCCACATCAGTCTTCATCGAGTCGAGTCTTGAACCTCAACCAAGTCTTCTGCATACAATCTCGACCAAGCCTTTTGACTTGAGCCGAATCCTAAATCTTTTGCATACTATCTCGACCGAGCCTTTTCGACTTAACTCTCGACCGAGCTGAGTGCTTGCCTTGAACAACAACAGAGTCCTTGACTGGACCCTTAGCCAAGTTCTTTGACACTAATATCAGCCAAGTTTTTTTGCAATACCCATCATCTGAATACTGTGTCATTTGGTTGAAGACTACACTCACAACTCTGAGAACTATAACTTACCCTAAGTCTACATCTAGAGTCTTGCCTTAAAAAATAAAAAAAAATAAAACCACAAAAAAAAGTACAGTCCTTACAAGATGGATCGACATTACGATCCCAATTCGATAGAAGACTATATACCCAAGATGGTCTTACCTACTATTGAGCAAGTCAGACATAATCGGTTATCTCGAATGAAATCTCAAGTACATGAGCCTTCCACAAACCCATTCGAGAGATGGGAACACACTAGAGGCGAGGTCTCACATGATCCAACACATTTTCATTTTGCCGAGTCATCACACGCAAGAGCTCACCTTAATGGGGCTTTGCAAACCAAGGACCTCATATTGAAAAACGAATACCAAAGTTAGATCTCCCTAAATACGATGGTAATTTGTACCCTCAAAGATTTTTACAAGTCTTTGAGAATGCATGCGACGTTTATGGCGAAACATCTAATGATGCAATGGTCCAACTTTTCTCCATGACCATAATAAAAAAGACACGGGAATGGGTTTTCAACCTGGATCGTGAAGATAAGCTTGATTGGTCTTCCTTGAAAGAGTTCTTCATCAAATGTTTCAAACTATTTTGTTTGATAAAAAGCCCCTTTGTCAAATTGAGTAATATCAAAATGGCAAAGGACAAAAAAGTACAATACTACATTGAACGTTACAACCGTCTCAAAGTCAAGTACACAAGCATCCTACTAAAAAGATGCTCATCATCTGGTTCTTAGTCGGCAGACTCCCCAAATTAGGTATGAGTTGAGGTCTAACGTTGAGTATACGACCTTAGAGATAGCCATGTCTGATGCCATCAAGGAATAAGATGAAGGATCCGATGTTGAGGATTCTAGAGGAAGGAGAGCACGTCCTGTTGTCCACAAATCAAAGCCGACCGAGGATACTCACGATCAGCTTTGGAAATCCCAAATGTAGTTGCTTAATCAGCAACACCAAATGCAAATGGAAATGCACACTAAGGAGTTTCAAAATACCTCGAAGTCTATCCATAGTGCTATGCCTGGTTAGCTCCCAACTAGACAGGTACATCATAGACGAGAAAACACTTGGTGCCCTCATTGCAAGGGTGTGCATACTGGTAATGAATGTCCACCATATTGACCCGTTCCTGATAATAACCTAATGTGATGTGACATCTGTGATGTTATGGGTCATACGTCATTTTATTGCTACTATAACCCAAGGTACAACCACTGAGAATACATAGAGGGGCACTACCAACCTCCGAGACAACCTTTTGCTTCCCGACCTCCATCAAATCAATATCATTAGCGAAATAATCCACCAAGTCAGATTCAAGAGCTACCTAGGCAAAACACTTCGCAATACCTACCTCAACTAGCGCTCTTAGGTCCACCTCCTACAGGACCACCCAAAAGAGAAAATCAATAAAATCGACCCAACAAAGCACCAATTCAGACTCATTTTGTTGATAACTCATCTGATGATTCATACCATGCCGAACACACTTACCAAACAGTTATGTGCTCTATCAAGAAGAAACCTCATGTTCTTGCCCAAGAGATGAGCATACACACCATCCAGACAATTCAAAACTGCTAGCTACTCAAGATAACTATGTGATTACCCATGGGCCTATGAGCAACAAATGTTTCATCGGTGGCAAAACATGCCACTTTATGGTTGACTGTAACGTAAAATCCCAATACCATGCCAAATATCCTGACTGTGTTAGAAAACACAGTGTTAAGAATTTTTCAAAACAACTGAATAGGATCCTACCTACACGTCATGTTTGTTTAGAACCTGTTAGGGTCATCCCTCAAGCGCAACACAAAGCTCAACAGTAGCACACCAACTTAGACAAACATGCTGAGCATAGGGGCAGTTCCTTGACAACTTCTTATCTAGATCCACTAGTGAAACAGAGGAGATAGTATGAAATCTGAGAAGAGTTATTACAAGAAGAAACGAAAACGGAACATCCGCTATCTGCTCCAATCCTCACGCTAGAGCAACCCCTATAGGGACTTGAAGTTTTCTCTGAACTCTTGCGAGCTCAGATTGCCATGTCTTTCCATTGACAAAATTTCCAACATTCACACGTGTGGGGAATGTCCACAAGAGTGACTGATCTTAATTAAGCTTTGTGATTGGCAGTATAACCTAATTCTTGATTGATCAACAAAATCTAGTTCAGAAGAAATGGCTAATCCACAATCTAGCATGCTAATCAACAAAATATAATAGCAATGATCAAAGAATGAAAAAATACAAGATTTCAATGTATGAGCATTAGCCTCAACACGAGAGAGAGAGAGAGAGAGAGAGAGAGAGAGAGAGAGAGAGAGAGAGAGAGAGAGAGAGAGAGAGAGAGAGAGAGAGAGAGAGAGAGAGAGAGAGAGAGAGAGAGAGAGAGAGAGAGAGAGAGAGAGAGAGAGAGAGAGAGAGAGAGAGATAACAAGCAATATTTGTTTAGATCCAAAATGAGATAGCTACAAAACTTTGGTTCTTCATTATCAATTGTGTGGAGAGCTACGCATATTTATGGAGATTGAGGTAGCTCAAGGTAGAACCATATCTATCCATTCCAAAATGACATCTAAAGTGACATCTAGAGTCTATGTGACATTTGTCACTTGTCATGCATGAAATTCTACCAACTTTTTACAAGTGTACTAGTTCTAGCTATAAATGTCCAAATCATCATGCATGTGTCCAATAAACTTTGTGCATGCCTTGCATGTCACTATGGATCACTTACAATTAATGCATGTGAGTTGCCACGAGTTTCTACAAGCATAATTATGCTAATTCTATGTTTACAAACTATATGCAAGTTGCATTTATCAAACTAGACAATACATAACCATGTAGCTCGAGTTCTATGTAGGCCAAACTTGGCATTTTACATTAATGAGCTACATACTTGCATGGTACAACATTTGTAGCAAGCCAATAAATCAATATGGATTGTTTTTCAATTTTAACACTCTATATTGATTTGAACATGGATCTTGGTATAACTCCAAGGTTAGCTCTATGCTTGTTGAAGGAACTTTTGCTCAAAGGTTTGGTGAGCATATATGCAATGCAAGATGATGTGTCGATGTGCTCCAATTTGATTAAAAAAATTGAAGGATTTTGCATAGCCTGGCTCAACTTATGAACACTAAAGCTTATGTCAGGTCTAGTTATTGTGAGCCAAATTAAGGAGCCTATAAGACTTCTAAAAAGTGTGATGTCCTCAAAGGATCTTTCATCACCTTTGTTAGAGTCCTTTACATTTTACTCTTACAATTCAACATATTGAACTTTTTTAACATTGAAAGAGCATACTTAGATTGACATATGAAAGTTTTATCTTTAAGAAAGTCAATCTCTAATCCTAGATTATAGTGTATTTTTCCAAGATCTTGCATCTTGAACTCTTTTCCAAGTGCAATCTTGGTTTCCTCAACTATCTTGATACAACTTCCTGTCAGAATGATATCATAAACATAAATAAGAAGGATGACAATATCTTTGTCAAAAAACTTGACATACAAGGAAGGATCATAGTTACTAAGATTAAATCCTAGTGACTCAAAAAAGGTGTTAAGTCGAGAATACCATGACCTTGGGGCTTGCTTTAATCCATATAAACTTTTGAAGAGCAAGCAAACTTTTTCCTCATCATGGATGAACCCAATAGGTTGATCCATATAGATATCTTCTTCTAGATAGCCATTTAGAAATGCATTAGAAACATCTAGTTGATGAATTTGCCAATTGAAAAAACAAGCAAGAGAAATTATGATTCTAATTGACACCATCTTTGCAACTGGGGCAAAGGTCTCCTCATAATCAAGTCCATATACTTGAGCAAATCTTTTAGCACAAAGCCTATCCTTGTACTTGTTGATTTTGCCATCTTGATTATACTTGACTCGAAAAACCCATTTGCAACCAATGGTATGCTTGTTGGATGGAAGATCCACAAGTTTCCATGTATTATTGGCCATCAAAGCATCATATTCTTCCTTCATGGCAAGGTACCATTCCTTTGAGTTGATAGCATCATATACATCCTTCGAGTTGATAGCATCATATACATCCTTTGGCTCCTCATGAGAAATAAAATAGGCACAATTAGTGGAGCTGATTTCCACTTGCTTTCCTCTATCTTCATAGGTAAGCCTTCTAGGCTTGGATCTTTCTCGTTGAGATATCCTTGGTGAAAAAATTCGAGGTGACTCCTCCTCAAATCTCGGCCCCATCTCTCCATGATGATCTTCAAGGGTGATGATTGGAGTATCTTTATGAAAATCTTTGAACTCGGCCTTCTCAAGAATGTATTTTTGATCTTCATGGAATATCACATCTCTACTCTCAATCGTAGTTGAGGTAGAGGGAACATAGATCTTGTAAGCTTTTTTGTTGGATACATATCCAACCATGATCCCTTTAACGGAATTAGGATCATCTCTTTTCCTTGTTTCCAAGGGCATATTAACAAAGCAAGTACAACGAAAAACTCTAAGGTGATCTATCTTAGGTTTTTTCTGAAACAAGACTTCAAAAGGTGATTTTCTAGCAAGAGTATTATGAAGTAATCTATTGCACAAATAGTTTGCACAATTTATAGCTTCACCCCAATATTCAATAGGCAAAGAAGCTGCTACTCGAATTGCTTTAGCACACTCACATAAAGATCTGTTTTTCCTCTTAGCTACTCCATTTTGAGGTGGAAAATAGGCACAAGAAAATTCTCTCTTTATTCCTTCACCTTCACAATAATTATGAAACTTGTTGGAGATATATTCACCTCCTCCATCACATCTTAAAGCTTTAACTTTGCAAGAAAACTATTTTTCTACATAAGCTTTGAAGATAAGGAAGTGATAAAAAACCATAGCCTTTGAAGAAAGTAGATACAACCAAGTGTATCTAGTAAAGTCATCAATAAAGGTGACAAAACATGTTGCACCACCAATACTTTTAGAAGAGGAAAAATGTACATCTGAATGTATGAGTTCCAATGGACAAGTAGTTTTTATAAAAGACTTCTGATATGACTTTTTGTGTGACTTTGCAATGGCACAAGCCTCACAAGGCTTGAAATCTTTAGAAAGAGATTTTGGAAGACCAATAGCCTTCTCCTTCTTAACCATAGAAGACATAGATGTAAAGTTAGGATGTCCCAACCTTCTATGCCACAGCTCCTCCTTAGATAACAAAACAACTTCACAAAGGTTTGCATTCTCATAAAAATTCAACTTAAAAAAATTCTACCACATCTAGTTCCATCAGCAAGGATCTCATCTTTTCTCTTGATAAAACAAGTATTGGAGTTGAACTTTACATCACAACCATTATCAAGCAACTTTCCCACACTAATTAAGTTCTTTGTAAGTTTTGGAATAAAAAGAACATTAGAAAGTGCAAGAACTTTTGAAGAAGCAAGTTTCAATGGAATGTTGCCAATTCCTTCTATCGGACACTCATGATCATTAGCTGTGTAAATAGATCTCTTGAGTCCTTTGAAAGGTAAGATTAAAGGAATCTCAACACGTCACTGCAGCAAAGGAAACAATATGGCATTTTGTCAAAACAATGGTTGATCGAATTCCCAACAAAAGTCGAACAACTTTTGAGGGAAGATAAGAAACACAATACATGCTACCAAGTATTTATAAACAAAAGGATGTCCTGCAAGAAGTAAATCTAAACTTGAGAATGGCACGCATAAAAGGAGTATCTCAAGCGACATTTAATAGGATGTGGAATAAAGAATGCAAAGAGGTGCAGATAGCAAAAAACAATGGATTTTCCAAATGTAACTTTTGTACATCAATCAAAATGAAGCTGATGTCTACAAAGGTTCAAGTTGAAAAAGCGCAATACCTGAAAAAGAGGGATGAGCACAACAAATTGCAAAGGCAATGTCGTAGTGAGTATTATCGCAATCGTGCACTATCATCCATGTACAATGCCAAAAGAATACTTGTGCATAATTCATGATAAAATGGATCAAAAAAAGACATGTGTTCCAAGATTATTTCCCGAGACAAAGGCAACAGCCCAAGCATTTCCATTGCCTATCTCTTTAACAGGAATGCTAACACATGGACATGGTTCAAAAAGATACGGTCATTTTGCGCTTGGACTTTGGAAAGGTGATTCTAAACTCACAATAGGTTCCATGGCAAAATGCTTGAGGGATGTTGAGCTATTCGATGGGAAATGCATGGGTGATCTCCAAAATGTACACCTAGAAACAAAGAGAACTTATTCACATCATTACTTTCACAAAAGACGATCAATAGCATACAAATTTTAGCTCCAAATCCTAAATCAAGGTCTTCCCCTCTCCATCCATCCATATCTACTGGCCACGCATTCAAATCACTACCTCAAAAATTATTTTTGCAAATGGACAACTCTGGGAAAGACAATAAAAATCGTTGGTTATTTAGCTTTTTATCTTTGCTTGTAGACAAGGGTATTTTTGAGAAAACACAAGCCAATAAGAAAAGAGAAGGCAAAGGAAAAGCCAAGAGCCTTCCATAACTCATGGAATGTCAAAAGACACCTGCCATAACTCATGGTTTTTGGTTCTAACTTCTTGGGTTCTTTAGGGGCATTAAGAGGCCCTTGTAGGTGCGCCCTCCTACTAGGTCCCCATGACCCTCAACTGATGGCAAACTTTGGCCCAAGGCCAATTATGTAATTGTGGCTGAAGGTTGAGGCCCAAGGTTTAGGAAAAGGACCAGTAGGGTCTTCCTAACACCTCATTAGGTTTCATACCTCCGACCAAGGCATAGTCACCTACCTGCCCTTATCCAAGGACACTAGTACCTTAATCTAAAGACACCTATCCTTAATCCTAAGGGTACCTCTTATCCAAGGGTGATTTGCCAATTATCCCCCCAAACACTAAATGGGCAAATAGGGACTAAAGTATTGCTTGTTACATAGGTATGTAACAAATATCCTCTGGTTTTCGCTGTTCATTTTGTACATCGGGCAACTAAAAACTTAGATGAATATAGCCCTTAAGGCCCGTGAAGGATTTGATGACACTATGGATGTTAAAATTGAAAAACAATCCATATTGATTCCTTGGCTTGCTACAAATATTGTACCATGCAAGTATGTAGCTCATTAATGCAAAATGCCAAGTTTGGCCTACATAGAACTCGAGCTACATGGTTATGTATTGTCTAGTTTGATAAATGCAACTTGCATATAGTTTGTAAACATAGAATTAGCATGATTATGCTTGTAGAAACTCGTGGCACCTCACATGCATTAATTGTAAGTGATCCATAGTGACATGCAAGGCATGCACAAAGTTTATTGGACACATGCATGATGATTTGGACATTTCTAGTTAGAACACCACATTGTCACCTCTCAAGCACTTGATCTTTGTGGAAAATTGGTTCTCCCTTGCATTCTTGAATTTGACAAAGACATCATACACTTCATACTTGCTCTTTAGTAGATAGATCCAACAAAATCTACTAAAATCATCAATGAATGTTACATACATCTTAGCTCCACTATTGCTAATTGTAGTAAATCCATGAATATCCAAATGTACAAGTTGAAAAGGCTTTGTAGATCTAGAAATAGATCTAGTATAAGGTAGTCTATGTGACTTAGACAAAGCACAAGACTCACAAACATGCTTGTCATTACTTAAGGAACTTGAAAGACCAATCACAACCTTCTTCCTTGCCATTACCTCCAATGACTTGAAGTTGAGGTGTCCCATCCTTTTGTGCCAAACCTCTTGAATAGAAATTTGCTCCCTTGCAACACATCCAACTTGGTTAGCAATAACACAAACATCAAGTTTGAACAACTTCCCTTGCCTTTTACCTTTTTCAATCAAGACATCCTTCCTTTTGATCAAACAAGCATCTCCATCAAACTCCACCTTGAGGCCCTTACTTAGCATTTGACTCACACTAAGCAAATTCTTGGTAATAGATGGAATAAACAAGACATCTTCCAAATGAACATTCCTATTTGTAGAGAGAGAAATAGAAATTGTGTCAATCTCTTTGATTGCACACTCACCATCATTGGCCGTGTAGATCACCCTCTTGTCATCTCCATATGCCAACAAAGAAGTGAAGTACTCTTTGTGAAAGGTCATGTGTGAACTTGCTCCACTATCAATCCACCAAGGATCTAGATCTCCATCATTAGCAAGCATACATGAAGACATCACAAAAGCATCATCATTTGCATCTTGCACATCCAAACCATCCTCATCAAGAGTAAGATTACCTTGCTTGTCTCCTTGATCTCTCTTCTTGTTGTAGCACTCACTTGCAAAGTGTCCTTTGATGCCACAATAGAAGCACTTGAGCTTTGATCTATCCTTCTTTTTGCCACTTGAAGAAGCATCCACTTGATCTTGCCCTTTAGACCACTTGCTTTTGGTTTTGCCTTTGAATTTGCCCTTTGTGAACATAGCATCTTCTTGAAGTGTCGATGTAGATCCACCTCTTGCTTGAAGCCTATATTCCTCATTGATCAAGATCTCTTGAAGATCCACCAAACTTGGCAAAGTCTTTTGAATAGAAATACTTTGAACAATGTTAGCATGAGCATCCAACAAGCCATTAAGAATCACTTGAATAAGCTCTCCTTCGTTAATGCTTTCATCTATGCAAGCTAACTCATCATTCAATGCTTTCATTCTCAAAACAAAAGTACTTGGACTTTCTTCATGCTTTTGCAAACAAGAAAAGATTTGTCTTCTTAGAGTCAACACTCTAGAAGTAGACTTGGATTCATAAAGCTTCTTCAATGAATTCCAAGCTTCCAAAGATGATGTGCACTTACCAACTTCCTTGAGAAGTTCATTGGTAACATTCATCTTTAGCATGTGTAGAGCCTTCTTGGACCTCTTGTCATACCTCAATTGATCTTGTTGTGTTGCTGGTCTCTCCTCCAGATCTACAACAATATCCAAAACATCAATCATCTCAAGAAGTGACTCCATCCTCACTTTCCATAATGAATAGTTACTTGAGGTAAGCCTATCATTGGCTTCCAACATGACTCCAATTGAGGTTGCCATGTAGCAATGGCCTGATCTTCTCTTTCAACCTACTTCAATGCACGATCAACCTATGATCTATCCTCAATCTAATGACTTTTGCCACTTCCTAAGATTGAAACACACTCAAATGAAGTCCAGCAACCTCACTATCTAAAGATCCAATCAAAATTAGGGTTTTGACAAAATCACAAAAAATTGACTATTCCAAATCTACATGCAAGTGTTGAAAATTTGATATGCAATCTATAAGCCACCACTTAGGCTGAACCAATGATCCAAAAATCGGCCAAATCCAGCATGTGAATTAAAAAATCGGAATTGAGCAAGTATATTGACCTATTTAGTGTTTTGATCTACAAAAGATCCAATCTACAGAGGCAAAAAATCTGATTTTGGTGTAGAATCCTCTCTAGCATGCTCTAGACTTGATATCTTCACCAAATCATTGATAGATCTGATTTCCTCCTTTATAACCTGAAACACAAGCTCTGATACCATGTGAAAGATTTCAGATCCTTAAGATCCAATCTACTTGAATGATCTTTGGTTTCACCAATGTAGAAAAATCAGCATCTACACACAATTTGAGATGCAAACACTAATAGAACTTGATCAAACTTGAATGAAATGATTATGTACTATTGCTGTCTGTACAAAACCAACAAGCTATTGTATTTCACACGTGTGGATCCAAAAATAATAAATATAGATCATTCTTCACATAGAATTGCAAGCAATCACCAAGATAGTGCACCAATGGATAGTAGAACCCAAGAGAACCATGTATAAGCATGAAATGAGATAGAGAAAAGAGAAGATGACTCTCTTGTTAAAAATTCACAATTCTAGCTTGACTAGTTTTGGTCATATGACTTGTAAATAGTTAGATGGTCATGATGTGGCTTGTCACACGTGCCAAATAGCATAGGATTCCATTCATAAGGATGTTCTCAAGTAGACCTAAGTGTTAGAACCTTTGGAATGAGTCCAAATTATGCTTAGATACAAGGGAGAAAAAATAGGAGCTATTTTTGGTAATTTTTGCATTGTTGAGGGATCTCCAAGATTCCAACCCTAACTTGGTAGGGATGAAAGATCCACCAAAATTAGCATTAGGGATAGGTTTAGGGCTACTCATACCTGCCCAAAACCGTGATGGATCATGTATATATAGGTGATGATATCTCACCAAAATCAATCAAGCAATTTCATGATTTTTCTCTCATAATGGTGCAATTGCTCTCTATGTTCATAATTGTTTGAGTACGTGTGATTACTAATGATTATAGGATTGAATATAGGTCTGGTGTACAATACTCAGACTGTGGGAGGCCTTACTTTCACACGTGTGAAGCCTTCTTCAAGGATTTGGGCCATTTAGTGAGGTTCAAGCATAGATTTTTGATGGATTTTGATGGTTCAACTTGTGCTAATCTTGTGAAATCATAATCTATTGTTTCCCTCATCATTTCAAGTGTTTTAGGATCCTTATTTGCTGTAATTTTTACATGGTATCAGAGCCTAAAGGCTGAAATGAGCTAAATCCTTGGTTTTCATTCAATTTGATCACAATTTTTGATCTAAATCTTGTGTAGATTGGATCTTAGCATCTAGTATTGATTCTAGAACTCAAAGTGAGTCAAATACATTGGAGATTGGTGTTGTGTGACTTCATTTGCAGGTGTTTAGGTGTCTAAAACCAGAGGCAAAGTTGAATTCAATTCACATTACCAAGATAGCAAGTTTTGCTTGCTCCAAGCATTGATTTCTAAGCGAGTTTTGGAGGTGATTTCATAGAGGAGGCTTTCTAGCATTCAAGGAGAGGGAAGATCAGAGTTTTGGGGACTCTTCAAGGCTGTTCTAAGGTGTAGTAGGCACCTCATAAAGTGATTTAGGTTCAGTCCAACCATTGCTTGACTTATGCACCAAATTAGATCAATTTTTCATCAATTTTGATCATTTTTTGCTTGTGATTGGATAGTAGATTGTGTTGCATCCTCATTAAGTTCCATTTAGATCTTTTACAAGTGATTTTGGAAGTATATTAGGTTTCTGAAATTCACTCTTGATCAGATCATTTGGAAGCTTTAATGTTCTTTATAGAAAGAGGGGCAATTCTACTAGTATTGTCTACTTCAATCAAGCAAGTGCATTGTTTCTAGTATTCTATGATTTGATTTTGTTAGAGATCATTCTTAGATCTTTATAGGAAGTCTATTACTGATCTTTTCAGGTCCCTAAGAAGTGGGATAAGGTAGACCTTCAATCAAATCAATAGAAGTAACCTTCATTTGTGTCAAGTCCTTGATTAGGAGACTAGATGGCATCTATAAATGCATATCTTTTGGATACTAATGAAAGGCTCAACAAAACTAACTATTCCATATGGAAAGTTAGAATGGAATCTATCATGATCATGCAAGATCTGATGGAAATTGTAAATGGTAAGGAGGGTGAACCTATTCATCCTCAAGAAAAAGCCAAATACATCAAGAGGTGCAATGTTGCATTACATTGCATAAAAATGAATGTTGCAAATGAACTCTTAAGAGAGGTAGGAGATTGCACTTCAGATCAAGATGCTTGGGAGACTTTGCAAAAGGTCTATGAATCCAAGAACCAAACTAGAATGTTAGCTTTGAAGAATCAAATCTATAGAAGCTATCAAAAGAAAGGAGAGAGTGCACATACTTTTGTCCTAAGAGTAAAGGAATTGAACAAAGAGCTAGCCTTTATAGGTGACCCTATCAAGGATGAAGAGCTTGTTCAACTCATATTGAATGGACTAAGCTTTGAATTTGACAATTTGGTTCAGGGATATGCAATTATGGGTAAGCTACCCATACTTGAAGAACTCCAAGGCACACTCATGGCCGAGGAATCAAGAAGGAGCCAAATGCAAGAGAGGATGGATAGGCTTTCCATCCAAGGTGGAGATGACCAAGCTCTCTTCACCAAAGGCAAAGGCAAGTCCAAAGGCAAAGGATCAACATTCAAGAAGTCTACAAAGCTTGAGGATCAAGAAGGACCCCCAAAGGCATCTCCATCAACCACCAAAGTCAAGAAGGACAAATCAAAGGTGAAGTGCTACTATTGTAGCAAGATGGGGCATTATGCCTCGGAATGCTTCAAGAGGAAGCAAGATCAAAGCCAAGCCAACATGAGCAAAGAGGAGGAGGAGGAGAGTTCACATGAGGACTCTCTCATGATGTCCATATTTTCTTCAACAAGCTTCAAAGGAGAAGATCCTTGGTGGATTGACTCGGGTGCTAGTTCACACATGACTAGTAAAAGGGAGTTTTTCTCTTCTCTCTTATCTTATGATGGACCTATAAAGTCTATCTATACAGCAAATGATGAAGCTTGTAAGATTGAAGGAGTTGGTAGCATTCCCCTTTGCTTAGGATCTTCCAAAAAGATCAACATAGAAGGTGTTTTGTACATTCCTACAATAACAAAGAATCTACTAAGTGTTGGCCAAATGGTAGACAATGGTTTCAATGTTGACTTTGCTTCAAATGAATGTTTCATCAAGAAGAAGGGTAAGATACTGGCTAAGGGCACTAGACTTGGCAAACTTTATAAGCTGGATGCATTTGTGGATACTAATGTTGTCATGTTGGCCGAGAAGAGCAAGATATCTACCTTTACTTTATGGCACAAAAGACTTGGACATGTCAACTCGGGTTCCATGGAGGCTATGATCAAGGAGGAGTATGCTTTAGGCCTACCGAGGTCTATTGGGAAGGAAGACAAGGTTTGTGAAGCTTGTGCCTTATCCAAGGCACATAAGAAGGTGTTTCCTAACTCCATCACAAAGTCATCTCATCCTCTTGAACTCATACACTCGGATGTGCACATTGCTAGCACCAAATCTAATGGAGGTTCATCCATGTTTTTAACCTTCATTGATGACTACTCAAGATATTGTTGGGTGTTCTTACTTTCCTTCAAGTCTCAAGTATTTGATACTTTTGTAAAGTTCAAGTTGTTTGTGGAAAAGCATCATAATCATAGCATCAAGATTCTTAGAAGTGACAATGGTGGAGAATTCATCTCCAATGAGTTCAAGGCCTTTTGTGAGGAGGAAGGGATCAAGAAAGAGACTTCTTGTCCTTACACTCCTCAACAAAATGGAGTTGCTGAAAGAAGGAATAGAACATTATGTGAATGTTCTAAGGCTTTAAATGTAGATGCTTGTTTGCCCAAATCCTTTTGGGGTGAGTCTCTTGTATGTGCAAACTACTTGATGAATAGGGTGTCTTGCAAAGCAATTGAAGGCAAAACTCCTTATGAGATGTTGTATGGAAAGAAACCCAATCTTAATCACTTGAAAGTTTTTGGGTGTATATGTTATGTGCATGTGCCATTGGAAACAAGAACCAAGGAGGATCCATCTTCCACAAGAGGGATCATGCTTGGATATGCAAGCTCAAGCAAGGGCTACAAAGTCTATCTCCCATCCTTGAACAAATTTGTTGTTTCAAGGGATGTCATCTTTGATGAACATCATATGCATATGCTTGAAGAAGGCTCAAGTGCTCCAACAATCAAGAAGAAGATGGCCGAGGAGCAAGATCTTGGTTTTGAGGAGGAGCTCATGGAGGAGCAAGCACCAAACCCACCTATCACACCAAGGAGATCTTCAAGGGCAAAAGTGGAGCCATCAAGGCCAACATATCAAGGCAAAGGACAGCAAGTTGAGGGTATCTCATCCACTTATTATGCTTTATCTAGTTTTGAAGAACCATCTAATGTTGAAGATGCATTGAACTCCAAAGAATGGTATAAAGCTATGTTGGATGAGTATGATGCCTTGATTGAGAATGAAACTTGGTTGCTTGTTGAGAGACCTCAAAGGAATGTAATAGGATGCAAGTGGGTCTTCAAGCTTAAGTTGAATGCAAATGGGAGTGTTAACAAACATAAAGCAAGATTAGTTGCAAAAGGCTATGCTCAAGAGAGAGGGATAGACTATGAGGAAACTTTTGCACCCGTGGCCAAGATGGTCACAATAAGGCTAATCATTGCACTTGCATCACATTTTGGATGGATTCTATGTCAAATGGATGTCTCTAATGCTTTCTTGAATGGTTTTTTGGAAGAGGATATCTATATGGAGCAGCCACAAGGGTTCATCAAGCATGGAATGGAGAACAAAGTATGCCATCTCCAAAGAAGCATCTATGGCTTGAAGCAAGCCTCGAGATCTTGGAATTCAAGACTACATTGCTATCTTATTTCACTTTCTTTTGTTTAAAGTGAATATGATCCCACTCTTTACATTAAGTTTGATGATGTTGGTATTGTACTTTTACTCATTTATGTAGATGACATCATCATTAGTGGAAATAGTGTTGATGGTATTGAAAAAATCAAGATAGATCTATCCTTAGAGTTCAAGATGGTAGATCTAGGGTGTCTTCACTTCATCTTAGGCATAGAAGTACTTAGAGGGTCTGATTTTATCTTTATAAGTCAAGTAAACTATGCTCAAAGTCTTTTGAAGAAGTTTAAGATGGAAGTATGCAAAAGTGTTGACACACCAATGGAGCAAGATGTAAAATTGCCAAATGAAGATGATGAAAGATCTTTCATGGACATCACTTTGTTTAGGCAACTTATAGGTTCCTTAATGTGGATCACTATAACTAGACCAGATCTTAGCTTTAGTGTATGTAGGTTGAGCCAATCCATGCAAAAGCCATTGAATATCCATTGGAAAAAGGCTAAGAGGATTCTAGATACATCTCGGGTACATTGGATTTTGGGATTCTATATAGAGGAGATGTGATTAACCTTCATGCATTTAGTGATTCAGATTTTGCAGGGGACAAGAGGGATAGGAAATCAACAAGTGCCTATTCAACTTTCATAGGAGAAGGTGTGGTTTCATGGCTTTCAAAAAAGCAAAAAACTATATCTCTATCTTCAACCGAGGCCGAGTACAAAGCTTTGACAACCACTACAAAGGAGGTACTTTGGATCAAGAGATTATTGGTGGAACTAAAGATCATGGATTCAGAGGAGGCACCAATCATCTACAATGACAATATATCAGCCCAACACCTTGCATCTAACCCAATCTTCCATGCAAGATCTAAGCACATTGAGATATGCCATCACTTTGTGAGAGAAATGGTGCAAGCCAAGGAGATTGCTTTGGAGCATGTTCCAAACAATGAATGTGTAGCTGATCTACTTACTAAACCACTTCAAAAGACACCTTTTATGAAGTTCAGATCATCACTTGGAGTGATTAGTAAAGCAATGATTGAACCAAGCTAGATAGTGAGGAGGAGTGTTAAAAATTCACAATTCTAGCTTGACTAGTTTTGGTCATATGACTTGTAAATAGTTAGATGGTCATGATGTGGCTTGTCACACGTGCCAAATAGCATAGGATTCCATTCATAAGGATGTTCTCAAGTAGACCTAAGTGTTGGAACCTTTGGAATGAGTCCAAATTATGCTTAGATACAAGGGAGAAAAAATAGGAGCTATTTTTGGTAATTTTTGCATTGTTGAGGGATCTCCAAGATTCCAACCCTAACTTGGTAAGGATGAAAGATCCACAAAAATTAGCATTAGGGATAGGTTTAAGGCTACTCATACCTGTCCAAAATCGTGATGGATCATGTATATATAGGTGATGATATCTCACCAAAATCAATCAAGCAATTTCATGATTTTTTCTCTCATAATGGTGCAATTGCTCTCTATGTTCATAATTGTTTGAGTACTTGTGATTACTAATGATTATAGGATTGAATATAGGTCTGGTGTACAGTACTCAGACTGTGGGAGGCCGTACTTTCACACGTGTGAAGCCTTCTTCAAGTATTTGGGCCATTTAGTGAGGTTCAAGCATAGATTTTTGATGGATTTTGATGGTTCAACTTGTACTAATCTTATGAAATCATAATCTATTGTTTCCCTCATCATTTCAAGTGTTTTAGGATCCTTATTTGCTGTAATTTTTACATCTCTCCACGAGTTACATCCTTTTATAGCAGGTCCAAACCCTATTTGGCCACTTGGCTTTCCCACCAAAATGCTAACCCTACCAATTTTGGGTCTAGATTCAATGTACCCAACTTATTCAAATTGAATCTACTCAAACTCGCATTCTATCTTTTCCACACTTTCAAAAAGTGTTTATTCAAATGAAATTTAGACTAATGAACTTTGAAAAGTCAACCTCTAAGTCTAAAACAAGTTTTGGCCTCAATATGCCAAATATGGAAATATTGCAAAATGTGATGAAACTAGTTGAATCTTTCACACTCAAGATGTCCCATACTTCTTTCAAAATTCAAACTTTAGCTATGTGGCCAATCTGAGCGTCTGATATATTGAGAATAATAATTGCAAAAGCTTTACCATCCTTCGATTTCTATTTTGAGTCGGTTGTATCGTCTTCAAGCTTCACTTTGATACCTGTGACAACATTCCACAACTCGTTGGCGATTATTATCAAGGTCTTCATCTTAAATTTTCACAAGTGGTAATTGGATCCATTCAGCTTGCCTATGATAAGAAAAGCTTTACTTTGAGAATCCATCTGGAACTTTAGTCTATCGATATATTGGTGACGTTAAGAGAGAGATACCGTGCTGTGCTACAATTGGAAATCAATTATCTGATACTAAAATTTGATACCACAAAATTGAAGAATATGATACTATGAAGAGTATCAAATGATATTGATTTGATATCATGAAAGATATCAAGTATTAGAGCTTCTGATATGATAGATCGCTCTGATATCATAAAGGTACGTTCTGATACTTTGTATTAGAGCACTAATACCATGTTGGAAAGAGGTGATAGCAATAATGACAAGTTGAAGCTTGTGAATGACTTATCAAGCGCAACAGAATAAAGCCTTCTTTTCTAATGCATGACTACGCCTATCAATATTGAACAAAACATAATGACAAAAGTCACGTTCAATCTTATAGTGACCAACTTTGAAATCGTTAGCACTACAGTGATTTCATAGCCAATGAAGTATTGAATTATCAGACAAAACAATACAAGATTATCATTTACAAACAATCACAAAGATGCATACATCTGACATAATACTGAACACAATTAAGGATAGATTGATTTAGCATAAAAATAGATGATGATGACAAGAAAACTACTGATAGAAATTGCGTACTTTAAGCTATCTCTGAGTAACTGAAAACTCTGTCTGATTGCACTTCCGTTGATAAACAATAAGCGTTAATAGCAAAACTCTAAATGAACTCTAAAGAACTGAGCTACAATGCTCAAGAGTGTTCAAGCTTGAAAGCCTGAGAGAGTTACTACAATACCTACTTCGATACATTGGAAATACATTCAAATGATAGAAGTATGATCAGCTATTTATACTAAGCAAAATGACGCACATCCAGTAGGACAACTAATTAGTTCATAGATCTTAATGGGCAGCTGGCCATAGTGAGCTGGCATCCATCCAGTTAGGACGTCCCAGAAATTTACTTGCTTAATGATTAAGGCAAGTCTTTAGCTTCAATTCAAGTGGAACAATAACTGTCTTTCATTTGATATGGCCGAAGTAAATGAAGTCTTCGACTTTCGTCGGGGACGTCACTATGTCAGATGATGTTTGATATGTCGGAGCCACCTGTTAGCGATTCTCAAATATTTTTGCAAACTGTGTAGAAACACGAAGAGAACTGCAGAACTGGATAATAAGTGGATGAAGCTTAGAGATCAATTATTCGTTCAATAGAAGAATAATCTAACATTTGAAGCATTCGAAGGCTTTGGATTTATGCTTTATGAACATGATTGTCATCCATCTCGAATAGTCATCTATAAATGTGATAAAGTAAAGTGCATCTCCGAAGGATGGAGTTGACATTGGACTGCAAAGATCATTATGCACAAGGTCTAATACATACTTTGTTTTGATGGACTATGTTTTGGGGAATATGCTTCTTGAATGTTTGCCATAAATGCAAGACTCACAAAAAAATGACTTCCTATCTACTGAAAGTGAAAAAATCAATCCATCAACTGAATTATTACAACGCATGTAAAAAAGAGATATTGTATTAGCATGTCCATATCCCATGTCACAGTAATGCTTGATTGTTTACATTCTCATAAGAGTAGTAGCTAGTGCATTAGAGACTGTGAGGGGTGCACTCTCGGTCTCATTTACGAGTTAATGGACCTCATCGGAGAGGGCATTCTGATGTCATCCTTGGACGAGCACAAGTATGACTCTTCAGTGTCTAGTTTGTTGTTTCTCACTCAAGTTTGACGCATTTCTTTTATGCTACGGTGCACTGATTATTGTAAATTGTTTGTTGTAGGAGGCACGAGATCTTGCATATATGGGAGTCCATATGGGACTACTTCCACCGACCCATCCACGTCGTAGCCCACATGTTGCACCCCTTGTGGCACTCTACTCGAGAGAGGGACGATCCAGAGCTGCACCAGGGATGGGTGGAGTACACGGAGCGCGTATGGCCCAGACCAGATACGTGTGAGAAATCAGTTGGTAGCAATGTTACTGTAGTATTGTACTCATTGGTAGTGTGTGAATTCGAGGGGACTTCCATGTGCCATGTTTTTTCTTCTACCAGCAGGTCCGATTCTAGCCAACATTGCCCGCCAGCTGCTTGCATTTGAGCGCTTCCAGTTTCCTTTCGATGGAGAGCAGAGTCGGCGGAGGGAGGATCAGCTGAGGCCTGCGTTACATGGTGGTGCATCCACGGGCACAACACAGGTGACCTGCGACGATTGGCCAGGAGAATTTTGGAAGTGTCGCATGAGCAAGCATACATTTGGCCAATTTGACCAAGGTTCTGTTCTTTCTCTCAACAAGTCCATTCGACTGAGGTGAATAGGAGGTAATGTCAATGTCGTTGTTAAGGCAATACTCCTTGAATTCGGTAGAGATATATTCTCCCCCATTGTCGGACCTTAGTGCTCTGATTATTTTACCAGTTTATATTTCTGCACGTTTTTTCAATTGTCAAAAGATCTTGAAAGCCTCCAATTTCTGCTTAATGAAATAAATAGCTCTTCTTCTAGAATATTCATCAATGAAGGCAATAAAATATTTTGCATCAAGCAATGACGGACTTTGCGTTGGACCACATATATATGAATGAACAATGTCTAGAACATCTTTTGTTGCATGCCTATGAATTGATCTAAAAAGAATCCTAGTTTGTTTTCTAAGGATGTAGCACATGGAGGTTGACTTTGTTGGTTGGATAGCCGAGATCAAGTGTTAGGGATTGTCTGGACATGTTCGACACATATGTACGATTCAAGTGTCCTAATCTATAATGCCAAAGTAATGCTTTATTGATAATAACACAAGTTTTCAAGGCTTGACTAGTGATAGAATAACAATGAGCCAATCTATATAAGTATCCATGCCTCTTGTCGAGTGCAAGGATCTTATTTGTGCTATCTATAGTTCGACATTAATCAGACTCAAACTCTACCCTATGACCTAAATCAATAATTCTACTCATTGATAACAGATTCTAGAGAGTGTTAGGTACACACAAGACTTTTGATAGTAGTTTGAATTGGTCATGTTGGAACTTCAATCTTATAGTGCCTTCACCTTTTCAATAGTGTGTGTGCTATCGTCGCCAAGATGAACAAAGTTTTTGTACTGTAAGACATATAGGAGTAAAAATGCTCACGATGATTGGTCTGATGCTGAGTAGCTCTAGAATCTAGAAACCAAGAATTATTGAGTCACGCTTTTTGGTCTTTGACCATAAACGCTCATTCGTCCATGTCGATGATCGATCCAAAAGCTGCCATCTGTTGCAAGTGATTCTTAAACTGGTTAATGTGATTCTAAAGTGGGAATCACTATCTATCTTGAGTGTGGAGAATTTTCTTCTAAGATGCAACTTAGAAGTCATGTCCCTCACATCATACAGTAAGCTCAGGATATCCCATACTTCTTTCAAAGTTTGAGCCTCAGATATGTGGCTAATCTGAGTGTTTGATATATTGAGAATAATAAGCGCGAAAGCTTTACCATCCTTCGATTTACACTTTGAGTCGGATGTGTCGTCTTCAAGCTTCACTTCGATACTTGTGACAACATCTCACAACTCATTGGTGGTTAGCAAGGTCTTCATCTTAAGTTTCCACAAATAGTAATTAGATCCATTCAGCTTGTCTCTGATGAGACCCACTTTACTTTGAGAATCCATCTGGAATTTTAGTCTGTCAATAAATTGATGACTTAAGAATCATGCCGTGCTACACTACAATTGGAAATCAATTATCTGATACTGAAATTTGATACCACAAATTGCAAATTAAGAGCAAGTGCGCTCTGATATGATACTATGAAAAGTATCTAATGATATCGCTCTGATACCATGAAAGGTATCTAACAGTAGTAGACCTTTGATACCATGTTGGAAAGAGAGAATGGAGAGTCAATTCGATAAGTCGAAGACTATGAGCGACCTATGAAGCGACAAAGCTATAATGACAGAAATCACGTTAAATCTTTTAGCAACTAACTTTGAAATAGTACTAAAGTGATTTTGTAGCCAAACAATGATGTATTGAATATTGCAACTTTGAAGTATTCAAAAGATCAAACGAAACAATCAAAGATTTATCAGTTACAAATAACTACAGAGAAGCATACATTCTAGCATGATATTGAACGCAATAAGAAGATAGATTGATTCAATAAGTAGCATGTACAAATCAACTAATCTTGCTATTTTGGTCATATTTGTATATTTGGCAATTGAGGCCAATTTTCATATTAGAATTAGAGTTTGACTTTTCAAACTTATGTTAGTCTAAAAGCATTTGAATAAACATTTTTTGAAAGTGTGGGAAAGTGTAGTACACGAGTTTTAGTAGATTCAAATTGTGCAGATCTTGCTCTGCATGCTGCTGATTGAAGCCATTGCTTCTGAAGTCTGTTCCTGATATTGAATGTAGTCCACGTTAATGCTAGGGTTTTTGTTATGGAGGGAAACCAAACTCATCAACGAGTCATGGATATGTTATATATAGATTTACACTCGTGGTAAGAGACACATTCTCTCTCTCTCTCTCTCTCTCTCTCTCTCTCTCTCTCTCTCTCTCTCTCTCTCTCTCTCTCTCTCTCTCTCTCTCTCTCTCTCTCTCTCTCTCTCTCTCTCTTATCTCACTTCATGCTTATACATTAGTTCTCTTAGGTTCATCTATCCATTGGTGCACTATATTTGTGATATCTTGCAATCTTGTGTGTAGAATGCTTATTTTATGTTTTTATTTCCGGATCCACATCTGTGAAATACAATAGCTTACTTTTTCTGTACGGACATCAACTTCATCATATCATATGTTGTTTGACTGATAAGTAGTAAGCACAAATAGCAATACTCTAATAGAACTCTAAAAGAAATATTTCTAGAGAGTGTAAGAGTCTTTGATGATCAACTATTTATACTAAAGTAGTTAACGTGTATCCAGTAGGACAACTAATTAGGTCACAATCGCAATTGGCAGATAGCCGTAATGCGCTGACATCCATCTAGTTAGGACTTCCCAGAAATTTACTTGCAAGTAGCTAGGGCAAGTCTTTAGTTTCATATCAGGCGGAACAGTAACTATCGTTCTTCAACATGGTCAACTCCTTCGACTTTCGTCGGCGTCGTCAATAAGTCGGATGTTGTCCGATATGTCGGAGCCACCTGTGGAGCAATTCTCGAGTGTTTCTGCAGACTATGTAGAAACACGAACAAAACTGCAGAACTAGATAATAAAATGGATGGAGATTAAAGATCGATTATTCGGCTGAATCACTCCGATAGTAGAATAATTCAACAAGTGGGGTGAGGTGCAAGGTCTACATTAGTTAAGACAAGTTGCTGATGAAAAGTAGTCTTTCTGATGGCGAGAAAATTTGACACCTTCTACATAAAGGCGATATCGAATGAGTCAAACAAGAAATCCACAACATCATGATGAGCCTCATGACATGCACATGACAAGGAAACATGGGCAAATATCTTTTCTCCACATCAAGTAGGAGGATTGACGATCTCCATGGCTTGTAGAGAAGACTAAGATTCTTGAGAATCCATATTGACAATGGAAGAATCTTCCCCTAGAAACAAAGCTAAAAAATAACGTATTGCAAACGAAAAGGCTAAATCACTGCAGATCATCCAAACTAGGCTATAATGCAAACCGAAAGGCTATATTACAATGTAAATCACCCAAACTAGATTGCAGGTCAACTTAACTTCGAAAAAGAGAAACTGACTTATGAAAATGCTCAAAAATTGAGAACTTATTGAATTTGATAAAGGACATAATCATAAAGTCGCCAAAAACATGATTCTAGACCAAGACCATTGAATTACCAACTCTTCCTTAGTGAGTTTACACATAAAATCTACTATCAGATTAATAACAAATATTTTTAGTTGATTCATCATTTACAATCAAAGAAAAGTTGGTTCTTCCACAACGCCACTGATGGTTGGTACTAGCCATGAGAGATAGAGAGATAGATAAAGGGGGGTCTACCAGATTGTCAAACGATGAAATGGAGCTTGAAAAAAGATCATCCTCCTCAACAATAGGTGCAGACAACAGGATCATAAGTCGTGAAGGAAAAAATTCTTTGCGTCTTGTGTAGAGAATTTGAGGAGGGGAAGATTTGAAAATGTTATTTTTTTACTTTCTTTGTCTGCTAGACTGTCAAACAATGAAATTGACAATTGTGTATATTTTGGGCTATGGGCTTGAAAAATGATCCTCCTCCTCAACAATAGGTGCAGACAAGAAGATCATGAAGAAAGACATCCTTTGCATTGTGTAGTGAATCAACAATGGGTGCTACCTACATAGTTAGAAATTGGGATGCAACATATGTTCAAGATCATTCACTAGTAGTGCTGCCATCCACCAACAACAATCCATCGTAATACAAATCAACAAGCTATAGTAGTAACAAATCTCTTATGTGTGAAAATTTACAAGAACCATTTTGAGAAGCGAATTTTTTTTTTTTCGATAGCTTGTGTATGTGGATTTTCACACAATAGTAGAAGTATACATCAATTTTTAAAAAAACATATGCATTTGCTCTAGCTACAAGAACCAAGAAATCATCCTCATGGTGCTATTTGTGAAGGTGTACCTCAATTACAAACCATGCTAGGATGAACAATCAATAATGCTGATTTTTTGGTGAAAGCTTTAGGTTTTAGAACTTCTTTTAAAGAGTCTTACTGTCAATCGTCTACCAATAGCAAAATCATTCTGGAACAAAAGCCCATACTCACAAATTTTATGGGGTTCTTGGAAATAGCATATTTAAACAAACGAGGCAGTTTGTTTATGGGTTTAATGGGAAACCTCTTGCCATGTGTCACCTTACAAACGATTCATATGGCTTTCCATGTGGCGAGACATAAGTGGGCTGGGCCCAAATGCAAGCTTCCACCCCAATGAAGGGCAAAGCGATGGGCCCACACGTTTCCTCTAGGGATGGCGGCCACCCATTTCTGTCGTCCTTAAACCCTAAATATCATATCCTCTTTGGAGATGGCTTCCAGTTCTTTCCTTGCTGCTGCTCCTGCTCTCTGTGTGAGAGAGAGATACAGGTACTCTTTCCGCTCGTCATTATCCTTCTCTGATTTGCGTCCCTGAAATCGCTTTGTTGTCGCTGATTTAAATTTCGTTTGAAGATTTCTGATCATCTTCTTCTTGTTTGCGTACTCATTCATTTTCGTCTTGTTGTGAAGGCATCTATGTTACGCTAATATTTTCAGTTTTCCCGTGACCTGGGTGAAGATTGAGATTGCTGATCTTGTCATTCATTAGCATTATGTAGAAGTACTCTTCTCCGATGTTTTAAATGCCTCCTTGTTTATCATGATTGTTCCTGTTCCTATATTAGAATATTAGTCTGTTTTATGATTTGTTTTCTTAACTGATAGTTGGTCCTTACATTTACGATGTACGGTATGGAAAATGGAACCGAACGTGTTTTCTAGTTATGGAAAAGTAAATGTATCGATTTTCAACGGAAAACATAAGGAACTTCTCGCGCGAAACGATGGGAAGTTTTTAATATTCCTTGTGGTATAAAAACATACAGAACGTGACGGAATACATACGGACCGATGTTTCGTACATACCACAAAACTGAAAAACCAATCGTTTATATTAAATTCTTTTTGTTCTGTACACACCGTGACATACGAAGTAATATTCTACATGTGGAAAATTTCCGTACGTACGTACGCGTTTGAAGAGCCACTGATATATGATCTATAAGGAGAGTTTCAATAGTTGCCTGGGGTTTTACCTCGTGTTAGTCAAATTTGGTTGTTACCTTCTTAATTTGTAAATCACACCGACTGAAAGTAATCAATTCATACTAGTTGTCATGGAGGATCCAAAGCACCAATTTCATTTTTTCACGGATGTAAAAATGACATTTTAGTATGTGCATGGGTTCAGTCCAGCAAGAGTTTTTACAGTCATATTCGCATGTTATCCATCAGCTACGCCTTTAGGCCTGGTAGTCTTAATAAAAACCATTGGAAACAACTGTCTTGCTCAAAACATTACATATTTGGAGAACAAATGAACTTTTCTCTTCCATATTGGAGCAGATCACAAGATTGAGCTAGAAGTGGGGGTCTAGTGAATCGTGACCTATTGATAGGCTCAGATCTGATTGTGCTTGGATTTAAAGATTTTCTATTGAAGAGTCTAGGGGTTTGTTTAAGGCATTTCATATTGAAGTGAAGTTAATTGAACTTCATTTAAGCTTAGCAAGGGTGGAAAAGTATTTTAAATTTTTATTGTCAAACATTTTGTGGCAATGATAAGTCATTTAGGGAAAATTTCTGGATCTTAGTAGTTCCATGTTTGAGTTGTATTTTAGAAACTCATGAGGTTATGGAAGAAAGTTAGACTTAAGAGGAAACTATTGAAAAAGGTGTTTTTCTTTTGTGATGAGAGCCCTTAATCCTATTAGTCCGCAACAAGCATTAGATTGAATTCTATTGAATAGCTAGCTAGCCTTTGCAGTGTTAGAAGAAGGAATGAAATGTCATTTCGATAATGCGAAGATTGTGAATGAACTATCGAGCGCAGCGGGACGAGCCTTCTTTCCTAATGCATGCCTATCAATATTGAACAAAGCTGTAATGACAGAAGTCACGTTCAATCTTAAGTAACTAACTTTGAAATCATTAGCCCTAAAGTGATTTTGTCGCCAAACAATTTCACAGTGTGAAGTGATGCAGAGAATATTATAGCGTTGAAGTTTTAACAAATCAGTCGAAACAATAAGAGATTATCAGTTACCAATAACTACAGAGAAGCATACATTCTGACATGATACTGAACTCAATAAAAAAGGTAGATAGATTAAATAAGTAGCATGTACAAATCAGATGATGAGAGCACAAAACAATAGCGGATGAAAACCACGTACTCTAAGCTATCTCAGAGTAACTGAAACTTTGTTTGATGCACTTCCACTAATAAGCAGTAGGCGCTAATAGCAATACTCTAATAGAACTTTGTAAAGTTGAGTTGTGTAGATCTTTCATGATTAATCCAACACTCCTCCTTAATTTGAATCTATGAATGCTTTGACCTTCAAACTTAGTTCTGCACAGAATTTTCTGTGTGCATCCAAGCTTAGTGCTTTAGTAAAAACATCTGCTGTCATATCTTGCGTTTGACAGTACTGCAAGTTTACCTCTTTGTCGAGAACTTTGCTTCTGATATAGTGATACTTAATTTCAATGTGCTTACTCCTAGAATGAAATCTAGGGTTGGCCGATAAAGCAATAGCACTTTGATTATCACAAAATAAAGTTGTCGGAGCATATTGTTTCAGACAAACATCTGAAAGTAAGTTTCTCAACTATAATGCTTCCTTTGTAGCTTGAGAGGCTGCGATATACTCTGATTCAGCAGAAGATAGAGCAATCGAAGTTTGCTTGTGACTGTTCTATGAAATAGGACCGTTGTTGAGGAAGAATGTAAATCCAGAAGTGGATTTACGAGTGTCTACATCTCCTGCCCAACTTGGATTTGAATAACCATTGAGAATATTGAGTTTGTCGTTGCCGACGGCTCCATAACAAATGCAAAAGTCCATAGTAGCTCAAATATTTTTCTCAAAACTCTGATAAGAGCTTTCCAATGTGTAATACCAGGATTAGTCATAAATTGGCTTAAGGAATTGATTGCAAAAGCTATGTCTGGTTTGGTACAGATCATTGCGTACATAAGAGATTCTATTATCGAATGATAAGGATACTCACGCATTTGCTCCTTCTCTTCGATCGTTTGATGATATTGGTCAATGTTGTGTCGAATCGCAATTCGTTGAAAGAACCGCGACTTGAAAGTCCTTTTTGAAAAGGTCCGGTTCGAACTGTTTAAAAAAAAAAAAAACTCGTCGCCGCCTCCTGGTGACTAACCTCCTGCTCCTCGCGACTCGACCTCTTGCTGGTTACCTCCTGCTCCTCGTGGCTCGTTACCTCCTGCTCGTGAGTCGTTATTCGTTACCTCCTGCAGCTTGCTCGTTACCTCCCCCTGAAGCTTCCCAGATTTCCGCGCCTGAGAGAGAGAGAGAAATTCGAGACAGAATATAGATCCGCGAGAGAAATCCGAGAGAGAGAGAAAGAGGGGTGGAGTTGTGTGAGAGGGGTGGAATTGTGTGTGCGGCTGTTGACGTGTGTGTTCAGTGTGTGTGACTGTTGACAAATGTGTGTGTGTGTTAAATGTTTGACAATGTGTGTGTGTGTGTTTGTGTTTTTGTGTGTGTTGGTGTGTGTGTGTGTGTTTGATAAATGTGTGTGTGTTTGAGTCTTGACAATGTGTGTGTGTCTGAGTCTTGACAATGTGTGTGTGTGTGTGTGTTTTGTGTGTGTGTGACATGTGTGAATAGATTCTTAAGAAGAGTGTGTTTGAGTCTTCGAGAGAGAGAGAGGTAGACTTAGGGGTGGGTGTGTGTGTGTGTGTGTGTGGAGGGAGGTCCGAGGGAGAGTTAGCCTTTAGGTGTGTGAGTGAAAAATCAAGATTTAGGAGGGGGACCCGGGAGAGAGACTAGTGGGGGGAGAGAGACTAGAATCTAGATGGTTGATAACATGCTGAGAGAGAAGGATCCCTTGTGGGATCATGTGACAGTTGCTTCTAATTATGGCACCTCAGGCACTAAGAGGTGGACTTGCAAGTATTGTGGCAAGGACTACACAGGTGGCCCCACTAGAATAAAGACACCTATTGCGTCTACGTGGTTATGAGATCGCAGGTTGTGCGCGAGCACCTGACTCATTGATGATACCTGCAGTTCCATCTACGGCTACCTCGGAGGGTCATCATTCGCCCACAGGTTGGTGAATTGTGATCGTGAATTGTAATCAATGATTCGGAATTCTGAAGTTGTTAATAGTTATAACTTATAAATCCATTATCCTGTCACCTGAGTTATTGACAATTGTAAGTTGTTGCTAGATGCTAAATAGAAAATATTTGCATTGATGATTGTGTTGTAAATTATAATTCATTGCATATCGTATGTACTTTGACATTACTACAATCTACACTACAGTCTACCATGATTCATGTATCTCCACTGTAATTTGTTGTAGATTCTAGAATCTAGATAGTAACTAATAATTTGTGGCCATTGGCAATGTGCAACAGTTCTAGCAGGCCCTTCCACATCACAGGGTCAGACTCAGAGTCAGAGTGATGCAGTGGCACCATTGTCACGAGGCTCTTCTCATGCCCAGAGCCGTACTGGTACACATTATAGGGATAGAGATCTGCATGTGGCATCCTTTCAGCAAAGTAACAAGGACATAGCCACTGTATCTGTTAGGAGGTGTTTCTACATGTGCAACCTCCCCTTTCACTTGGCTGCGACACCTGCATGGAGGGAGATGATGAGACGTGTATCTAGGATTGGTTCGGAGTGGGAGGGACCATCCATGCAACAGTTGAGGACGACTCAGTTGGTTGCCGAGCGAGACTCCGTGGATAGGGAGCTAGAGCCTATCAGGAGATCATGGGCCATGTAAATCCTAATTCCTAAACCCTACTTTATTGTAGTTAGTAATTAGTAATTACTAAATTAATACTAATATGTATTGTCATTTATGTTCTAACTTCTAACTTGAAATTCCAAGTTTGAAGTGGCGAGTGCCAAGTTCTAACTTCTAAGTTCTATCTCTTAACTTTTATGTTTTAAAAATAAAGAATGATAGTTATATTTATTGACCAATTACATAAATTGTTAAATTTTAATGCAATTGACAATTGCCATCTGAAATCTGAATTTTGTGGGCAATGAGATCTTTTTGAACTAGGTGTGGTTGCTCCATCATATCAAATGGTTGGACTGATACCCGGAAGCGCCATATTGTAAATATATTAGTTTCTTCTTGCTTGGGCATGACGTTCTTGAGATCCATCGACATCTCGGGCTTAACCTTGGATGCCCAGACATTGTTTGGATTTATTGACGCGGCCATTGTGGAGGTCGGCAAAGAGAATGTTGTGCAGGTATTGATTCTTGACTTTCAGTTGTGTAGTGAGAAATAAAAATGAGTGAAAACTTTTTACTTATACTACTTGTTCAATGTTGCTTCTTGGATCATGGACTTGTCACTTCAGAGAAGATCGATGTCAGATGTTCCGATGTTGCATTGATGATTGTTGTGCTTTGCAGGTCATCACCGACAATGCGGCAAATTGTGTTGCCATGGGAAAGCTCGTAAATGAAAAGTACCCTTGGATCTTTTGGTCACCTGCACATTGCTTAGACCTCTTGTTTGAGGATATAGCAAAGTTGCCATGGATTGTAGAGGTACTAGACATAGGCCGGTTCTTGGTGAGGTTTGTCACCAAGAGACCGAGGGTCCTGAGTATGTTCAGGGAGTATTCTAGCCTCGACATATTGAGGCCTGCCCCCATCAGGTCTACTTTTCTATTCATCAAATTTGATTCAAATTTCATCACTTAGATTCTTACTACTTACTACTTAGAAGCTAGTACATAGCTTACTAGCAACTACTAACTATTTCCAAGACTCCAGTTTCAACCTAATACCTTGTTATTCGATAATTGCTTTGTTGAAGCTAATACAATTTGCAATCATGATTCGTTCCAGGTTTGGCTTTATTTTCATTGTTTTGGAGCGCCTCGTGAAGGTGCATGATGGCTTGAGACAAATGGTGGTCTTACAGCCTTGGCGTTAGTGGAGGCACTCACGGGAGCCTAAGGCTCGGCGATTTGAGAGGATTGTGCTAGCATCTCCTTTTTGGGATGATGCACGGGCCATTATCATAGCGTTGCAGCCTCTTTACACTGTCCTGCCTTATGGATAGAGAGGGCTGCACTTTGGGCCTTCTCTATGAGTTCATGGACAGGCTAGGAGAGCAGATTCGCACCTGCACTGCCTTCAGTGCAGAGAGGTTTGTATTATGCATTATCTCTTATCACGATTGATGAGTGTTTATGTAATATGTAGTATGTAGTAATAAGTATGCACCATGTGACATGTATGATGTATGATTGTCAAATTTTATAGGGTTGAAGAAATAAGAAAAAAGTGGCAAGCCAGGTGGGAGTGGTTCCATCAGCCTCTACACGTTGTGGCTTGCATTCTTCATCCTCTATGGAGGAATGAAGATCAGTTCCATGATGCAGAGCTCCAACATGGATGGCGCACATACATTGAGAGGGTCTATCCTGATCCTGTCATGCAGGATTCACTCAGGGATGATCTCAATGTCTTCAGATGTAAGTCTTTAGTCATGACAATGCTCTAACATTTGTTATTTTTTGCAAGTCCTTTGTCTTTCTTGAATCCCAATGAAGTGAGTGGCCACATTGTCACACTCGGCACTCACTCACTCATGATCTTCAATGTGCATTGTCACAACTCACTTGTGCACTGTACAGGCGTGAGGCTCTTGAGTTTGTGTGTCCAGGAGTGCGGCTCAGAGAAGGACAACTGCGCCCCGTTTCATGGTGGGACAAGTATGGTACCATTTGGCATTTATGGATGAGTTAAAACTACATATATGATTCAAGACTCAGGTAACAAGTTTACATTTTGGTAATGTTCAAATGTGGAATGTTTCAATTATCAATGTTGAATGTCGAATGGGATTTGTACTCACAGACTACGACAAGTTGTAAGTTGTAACTCAGGAGTTAATATTTAGAAGTTAGTATTTACTACTGAGTATTGTAACTTGTTACTTGTAAGTGTAAGCTATTAGAAGTTAGAACTTAGTACTATAATCTATTACTTGTTAAAAGTTACACAATGCACATTGTATACATTGTCATTTTTGTGAAATTTGAATCATTGAACATTTGCTAATTTACCACTAACTAACCATGCACATGGTACATTGGAATATGACATGTAATATGTATGATGTGAGTCGTGACAATAAAAAAAAAAATAATCCTAAAACCAATTCGCCGGTTCTAACCTGGAGAAGCCGATTTTTTCCCGATTCAAACTCGATTCAAACACGGTTCAAAAAGGCGATTCGAAAGGTACCCTCAAACATTGATATTGGTGCTTCGACAATTTGTCCATCGGTGAGTCTGGTGAATATCTTCGACTTGACAGGATCATACAACTTATAAGCTTTATCTGAAGTAGTGTAGCTGATGAAAATGGATTTGATACTCTGGAAGTCGAGCCTCTTCCTGAGATCTTGCGGTATTTGCACATAAGCGATACATCCAAAAACTTGTAAGTTCGATAATGATGGTTTGGAGCCTGTCCAAACGTCATATGGTGTTTTGCCTGAGAGACCTTTAGTCGGACATCTATTCTGGATATAAGCTGCAGTGGAAACAGCTTCAGCCCAGAAGGATTTCAGAAGTGTCGCATGAGCAAGCATACACTTAGCCGATTCGACTAAGGTTCTGTTCTTTCTCTCAGCAAGTCCATTTGACTGAGGCGAATAGGAGGTAATGTATTGTTGCTCAATGTCGTTGTTAAGGCAATACTCCTTGAGTTCGGTTGAGATGTACTCTCCCCCGTTGTCGGATCTCAATTCTTTAATTATTTTACCAGTTTCAATTTGTGCACGCTCTTTGAATTGTCGAAAGATTTTGAAAGCCTCCGATTTCTGCTTAATAAAATAAACAGTTGTTCTTCTCGAATATTCGTTAATGAAGGTAATGAAATACTTTGCATCAAGCAACGACGGAGTTTGCATTGGACCACATATATCTGAATGAACAACGTCTAGAACATATTTTGTTGCATGCCTATGACTCGATCTAAAATGAATCCTAGTTTGTTTTTCAAAGATGCAGCTATGACAGACAGGGAGGTCGACTTTGTTGGTTGGATAGTCGAGATCAAGTGCTAGGGATCTTCTGGACATGTTCGACACAGATGTATGATTCAAGTGTCCTAATCGATATGTTGAGTAGCTCCAGAATCCAAAAACCAAGAATTATCGAATACTGCCTTTTGGTCTTTGACCATAAACGCTCCTTCGTCCATGTCGAGTTCGGGAGATAGAGATGATGCTGCGACTGCATTTGCCTGTTGATTTGGTTGCTTGTTAGCATTCTTTGCTGTTAATACCTTGCAATCCTGGATCTCACGATTAGTGCATTTGCAATACTTACAGAACATCTTCTTCTTCGACTGTGGATTTGATAATTGCTCGACTTTGCGTCGGCTTCTGATTCGATGTGGATTGCTTAGAGCCCTTTTTCTTCTACCGCTTTGAGCTTTATTGACATATGGAGCATAAGATGATGAAGTCGAAGAGGTGTCTTGACTTCTTCGATTGTCTTCTTGCAGCAACATAGTGTAACTCTAGTGAGAGTTAAATTTGAGTGTGTCGATATAATCATCACCCAGTTCTCATATGTAGAGGGCAAGCTTGAAAGCAATTTCATGATTGCATTTTGATCGTCGATGATTGATCCGACAGCTGCCATCTGTTGCAAAAAATTCTTAAACTGGTTAACGTGATTTTGAAGTGAATCACCATTTGACATCTTGAGAACTTTCTTCTTAGATGCAACTTAGAAGTCATGTCCCTCACATCATATAGTGAGCTCAGGATGTCCTATACTTATTTCGAAGTTTGAGCTTTAAATATGTGGCCAATCTGAGTGTCTAATATATTGAGTATAATAAGCGTAAAAGCTTACCATCCTTCGATTTCCATTTTGAGTCGGCTGTGTCGTCTTCAAGCTTCACTTCGATTCGATATCTGTGACAACATCCCACAACTCGTTGGCGATTAGCAAGGTCTTCATTTTAAATTTCCACAAATAGTAATTGGTTCCATTCAGCTTGTCTGCGATGAGACCGACTTTACTTTGAGAATCCATCTGGAACTTTAGTCTGTTGATGAATCGTTGACTTAAGAATGATGGCGTGCTGCGCTTCAATTGGAAATCAATTATCTGATTCTGAAATTTGATACCACAAATTGAAGATTAAGAGCAAGTATGCTCTGGTTTGATACTATGAAAAGTATCTAATGATATCGTTGTGATACCATGAAAGTTATCTAATAGTAGTAGAGCTCTGATTCCATGTTGGAAGAAAGAATGCAATGTCAATTTGATAATTTGAAGACTGTGAACGAACTATCGAGTGCAGCGGGACGAGCCTTCTTTCCTCCTTGAAGACAAGTTCTATGATTTTAAGCAGAAGTAGCAAATGGAGGAGTTTGTCCCAACAACTTTATCTACCATCGATAGGCCTGGATTACACTGACACTTTTAGTCCAGTGGTAAAGCATCAATCTATTCGAACCTTGTTGGCTATAGCTGCTGTAGAGGATCTGGACATTCATCAGATGGACATCCAGAAAACATTCCTTAATGGATACATGACGTCCTTCAAGGCCAAGAGCATAAGGTATGAAAATTGTAGAAGTCTCTTATCAATATTGAACAATGCTATAATGACAGAAGTCACGTTCAATCTTTATTAACTAACTTCGAAATCATTAGCACTTAAGTGATTTCGTAGGCAAACAATTTCAGAGTGCAAAGTGATGTAAAGAATATTGCAGCGTTGAAGTATCCAACAAATTAGACGAAAAAATAAGAAATTGATTAGTTACGAATAACTACAGAGAAGCATACATTCAAACATGATATCGAACGCAATAAGAAGGATAGATTGATTCAGTAAGTAGCATGTACAAATCAGATGATGAGAGCACAAAACAATAGCAGATGAAAACTGTGTATTGTAAGCTATCTCTGAGTAACTGAAACTCTGTCTGATGCACTTCCGCTAGTAAGTTGTAAGCGCTAATAGCAATAGACTAATAGAACTTTGTAAAACTGAGCTGTGTATGTTTTTGATGATCAGTTATTTATACTAAAGCAGTTAACACGTACTCTGTAGGACAGTTAACCAGGTCGCAGATCGCAATTGCCAGTTGGCCATAATGCGCTGTGATCCATCCAATTAGGACATCCCGGATATTTACTTGTGAAGCAGTTAGGGCAAGTCTTTAGCTTTATATCAGGTGGAATAGTAACTGTCGTTCTTCGACATGGTCGACTCCTTCGACTTTCGTCGCCGTCGTCGATAAGTCGGATGCTGTCGGATATGTCGGAGTCACCTGTTGAGCGAATCCCGAGTATTTCTGCAGATTGTGTAGAAACACGAATAAAACTACAATGCAAGTAATGCATATTGATATCAGGAGCGTCTAGCACCATCTGCTCCTGTGACGAAATACAAGGCAAGACTGGTAGCGAAGGGTTTTTCCCATGTGGGAAATTAAAGACCTTGACTAGTGGTAAGGGTTATTTGAGAATTTATGGCGATGCTTGCCATAACTTCTCAAAAGACTCTTACCACAAGTAAAAGTCTCCATTTTCTTATGCAAATGTTGAGCAGAAGCTTTGCTTACTCTCACTTAAAACGATTGTAAGATGTGCTTTAAAAGAACTCCACACATTATTCTCTATGATGAATAAATTCACTGAATTGGTCAGGGTTTTTACCAACAATGGAAATTCTTATGGGCATGCAAACTTTTAATTATAGTCTTTTATGGGGTTATGCAGTATGTAAAATGATTGTGGAAAAGACTTCACCATTGTGGAATGGATTTTCATTCTAGTTAAAAAATGAATGAGGGAAACCCTTTTATTTATGGATTGTTATCAAAACATTCTCTTGAATATCACAATTTGCAACATATTTGAAATGATTATGCTTGTAGCACCCGCTTGCTATCACTTTGCTATCTAACATTGATAGCATGGCAAGTTTTCCGATGGATGTGTAATTGAAGTGTGCATTTTTTCAAGTTATACTTTTCTATTTCTCTGAAGTAGGTTTTGGAAGCTTACCTATTTTGCAGATATGTAGCAAAGGTTTGTGATTCAAAAGCTGGAGGAATTTTTTGAACAGACTGGATTTCTTACCTGTTGCCGCTGAAAAGAGGCAGCTATCAAGTTGGCTGTTGCAAAACTGCTATACATTTTGGGAATGTCAGGGAAAAAGCAAACAGGTAGCATGGCTTCTGTATCCAATGACAGTGTTTGGGCTCGTATAAGCAACTCTGTCGTGCAGTCTTCAGTTTTTCATAAAACAAAACGAGCCACATCAAACACAGTTAGGTTCAGTAAAAAGCTTCTGTGGAGCACAGGGAAGGCAGCTTGGATTGCAGGAACTACCTTTCTCGTTCTTGTTGTCCCACTCATAATAGAAATGGATCGAGAACAGCAGATGGTAGAGCTAGAAAGCCAACAGGCAACCTTGCTTGGTGCTGCTCCACCTGGCCAAGCCCTTCCATCTGCAAAGTAGCATCTGCCATTTGGCTTTGCGCATGTAGTGAGCAACTTTGCATTCATTTTATTCTCGTTTGCTTGTACATGCCTGGAATATTTACATATTCAAGGAAGCTGGTTCCCTGCCTGTGATGGTTACAGGATATACAAGTTTCGCTGAATAGTGTGATTTTTTTTCCTTTCTCCAATATTATTGGCTGTGTTTGTACCAAAGGGGCAAATTTTCGAGCATCAAATAATGATTTAGCTGTTGTTTGTATAGTTTAAAACTTTGTGACATTTAATTTTTTCTGATAGAAACTTGTGTTTGATATTATGTAGTGTGCTCTGGCTGAATCAGGTATCAAACATTTTACTTTTTGTACAAAGTGATAGTAATAATTACCACTATCCTCTACAATTAGCACTGATAAGGCAGCAGGCTGCATCTGACAAATCTTATTTAGGATGGATGTCTTTTGTTTCTGCTGTCCTGGTATAAAGACGAATTGAATCAATTAGTAGTTTGGCTGATTTGGAATAGGCACCTGCTGATTTGAATCACAAAGAATCGGCCTATCAAAAGAAAATGGCAGGTTATTTACACGTACTATTAGAAAACTGGAATTTTTTATGGTTCTTTGCGTTTCATACATTTGACTTGCAACATATCTTAGTGATCATTGCTGGGGATAGGTGTTTAGGGTTTGAGGTTTGAGAATCATTAAAAAAAATCTTTTAGACCCCTCCATAATTCTTTGTGGCTCGAATGGATGAATCAGTTCGAACCAATAATCCTGGTTGGTCCAATCAAACGGCGATCTAGTGAAACCAAGAAGGCTGTGGATATATCTTTTTACTATGTGGGATGCCTATTTCATCTAACAGAGTTTAAGGCTTGATGGCTGGAATCATAAAGTTTGTTACATGTATTGATGCTTCTTCCTCAAAGCTTGAAGACTTGCCATCTTTCAGAAGACCTGTATGAGGCTTCTGTGCCAAACTTCAATCCCAGCTACCGATTTTGCTGTTTTAAGAATAACCTGGCACAAGAAGGATGCACTACAAATGTTCATATGGATAAAGCTTCACTTTTCCTTAATGCAGGGCTCGTCAAAGATTTGTTGTTGACTTTGTTTTTCAATGTTATCTAGTGAGATTGCTTATGTCACTAATATGATCTATGTTATTCACTTTTCAATAGTGAATGTCAATAATCAGCTATCGTATCACTTTGGTAAATATAGATGTCATCAAAAGCCCTGGTTTCTGCAAGTGATGATTCAGCTCATCAAATTGCTGTTATAGTTGCACGACTGCAAAGCTTCTAACTATGGTCAGCTACCCCACTTCTGCATTATAAAGTCTTTCAAAGTAACAAGGGAATCACTTCAGGGTCTTATGCTGTAAATGTATGATATTTCTGTACTAGAAGAATTAGACTGATTGTCACTATGTCAATGGGACGACACTGTGGTCACTTCAATCTCAAACGTCCAGGTGCAGCTCTTGATTGTACGTGTCATAGATGCACCGCGATTCTGAATCGCGATCAGAATCGTGATTCAGAATCGCGTTTCGGGATTTTCCCAAAATCGTGCAAAATCGATTTTTTTTTTTGAAATTTTTTTAGGCAATATGGGTATCAGATGAAAGCTTTAATTGAGAGGATTATGACTGTGTAGTTTGCCGACTGTTTCGGGTGCAGGATGGTCCAATTTAGGTTTATTAACTCCCAGGTTTACGCTAAGCTGCATTCAATATAAAAAATTAAAAAAAAAGAGAACACATTGGGGCATTCCCCCAATGAACATAGCAAGAATCTCCCTCCCTCTCTCTCTCTCTCTCTCTCTCTCTCTCTCTCTCTCTCATCACAACAAACGGAACTAAAACCATGTTAAAGAAAAATCCAGCTGAATCATTCTGAACCTACTAAACCTTAAATGAAACATTTTTTAAACAAAACAACCATATTCTCTCTCTCTCTCTCTCTCTCTCTCTCTCTCTCTCCAACCATCCATAAACCATAAAACCGAAGTTTCTAAACTTAAACCACAAAAAACAATATTGAATCACGACAATGCTGTGAATAAGATCATCATAATATATAATATCGGGCCACATGGCACCAAAATGGGGTACAATGATGTTTCATGAACGTAATGAAAACTATACAACTAAGGCTCGTCAGAGTCAAGGTAGAATAAATTATCCGAATCTGTGTCTGATTGCAGATCCCAAGGGTTCGTAGATGAATTGAAACTGGAGGGAACCATATGTCGTGGTGTGGCCCTGGCTCTGCTGCGTGCTCTGGCTCTCTGCTACGTGCTTTGGCTCTGGATCCCCCCCCCCTTCCCCTGCCTCTACCTCTGCCTCTGTCTCTCTCCCCTCCTCTGGCCCCCATTTGGCTGCCCCCAGCCCTATGTCTACTCGTCGTGTCTGTGTGTCAGGTGGCTGTGACCCTACGCCCTGGGATGGCCCTACCCATTGTGATGATGCCTGGCCGACGGCTACCTGTGATGCTCCACTCTTGTCTACAAAAAGAGTACTCAGTCCCCTCCCAGAACCTCTAGGTCTCCCCTTAGGCTCCCCCTTACGTGTTGGAATGGTTGGCTCCTCCTCTGTCTCTGCATTAGGGTCCACCAGCAGGTCAACCAGGTCATCCCCATGTGCCTCCAACCCCATCTCCTCGTCCTCCTCCGTATCTCCCTCAACCCACTCATCCTCCTCTACATAGTCTACCCCGAGCATCTCTCCACCCTCCGAGCCCTCATCATCTCCCTCCTCAGCCCTCTCCCTCTGCCTCTCTATCCTCCTCTGCCGCCGTAAAGCTTGTGCGTCAGCCTGTGCCTGTCTGTAGAACTCTCTATGGATCTCATTATCCATCTCCTTCTGCGTGGGTGGTGTCCGAGGAGCAGCAGCTACCGAATCCACCAAAAGTGTTAGGGTTCACTTGCAACCAAAAACAATACATTGTTGTCAGGTAGGTATTGTGCAACTCACTGCATATTTCAAAAGCAAATCAATTCATCAAAGCATAGCAAGAAAAAAGGGGTGATGATGTAACTCACCTCGAGCATCTAACCCTCTCCTCGCGTGCGCCTCAACATACGGCCGTTGGTGTTCACAAACACCAACAGCTACACTGCTCGATGGATAACTTGTTCCTCTTTTGCATGTGATACAAGGCCCAAGTGCTCCAATTCCGCTCGCAAGCTCCTGCTGAATAGTCCTGTGCAAGGACTCTCTCAGCCAATCGTCGCAGGTCACCTGTGCTGTGCCCGTGGATGCACCACCATGTAACGCAGACCTCAGATGATCCTCCCTCCGCCGACTCTGCTCTCCATCGAAAGGAAACTGGAAGCGCTCAAATGCGAGCAGCTGGCGGGCAATGTTGGCTAGAATCGGACCTGCTGGCAGAAGAAAAAACATGGCACATGGAAGTCCCCTCGAATTCACACACTACCAATGAGTACAATACTACAGTAACATTGCTACCAACTGATTTGTCACACGAATCTGGTCTGGGCCATACGCGCTCCGTGTACTCCACCCATCTCTGGTGCAGCTCTGGATCGTCCCTCTCTCGAGTAAAGCGCCACAAGGGGTGCAACATGTGGGCTACGACGTGGATGGGTCGGTGGAAGTAGTCCCATCTGGACTCCCATATATGCAAGATCTCGTGCCTTTACAATAATTAGTGCACCGTAGCATAAAACAAATGCGTCAAACTTGAGTGGGAAACAACAAACTAGACACTGAAGAGTCATACCTGTGCTCGTCCAAGAATGACATCAGAATGCCCTCTCCGATGAGGTCCATGAACTCGTAAATGAGACCGAGAGTGCACCCCTCACGGTCTACCAGGCGCAACACTTTGAAAATGGGTAGAAGGATCCTAGTAATCTCCTTAGCAGCTGTCCAGAACTCATCACCAGACACAGTGGACCGGAAAAATGCCGCATGTGGGAGGTCTGTAAAGTCCCCGAAGGCCTCGCTGGCAAAAAAAAACATGAGATTAGGGCGTGGGATAGAATAATTTCAGTATGAGCGATAACAGGCGACTGACGTTAGCGTGGGAGTCCATGCAGGCGTAAAGGAGTGCAGTGTGGGCCTAAACCACGCCCCTGGTAGATTTCATGCACGATGGTCCACGCCTAAACCCTAAAAAGCATGAAATTAGAGCATGAAAATTGAAATTTGTGATACGGACGTAGACGGGCAGAACGGAGGTCACAGGAGTCTTTGCAGACATGTGGAAATGCATTCTAGGCTCAGACATCACCTGAATCGGTTTCCAACAAGTCATTTTGTGAAAATGGCAAAAATACACAAGCATTTGGAATGTGGTGTTCAAATATCGCTAGGCATGCCGTAACGGCTGAAACTGACGCCGTAGGAATCACCGTGGGCATGAAGAAAGGTGGTTTAGAGCCAAACTACGCTCGATTTGGTTGCTTACAGCTCAATGTCAACACTTGCAAAAAATCAAGCCTACACTTACCAAATATCGAAGTCGTTTCGCTCTCCACGAAGCTCAGATCCCCCCGGCGTCGTGCACACCACCTCCATATCGCCGAGTAGATGCCCGCCGACTATTCACTTGCGAAGATCGGACGCCCACAGCTCATAAAATTTTTTTTTGCCTCCTCCACTGCTTGCGCTGTTCTGTCCACGAGGAGGCTCGAAATCCATAAATCTGATTTTTTTTTTAAACGATTCTTTGCAGCGAATCGCGATTCGCTGCATCTATGGTTGTTGTGGGTATTTCCTGCACAATAATAAACAAGTGGTTCCCACCACTTAAAATACTGTTGGCCAAGCCTTACCTAGTGGGCCCTACCACAATACATTGTAAGTAGGGTAATAAGTGCGAGGGCACTGCATTCCTGCGCGTGTAAGCCCAACCCAATGAACACAAGTAGCAAGTTGTAATTCCTAGGAATAAGAGACTAGGGGCTTAAAACTCTAAAATGACATTAGAGGCCCTAAGTCAAGTCGCAAATAAAAAAGTTAAAAGGGCCCAACTTAAAACTCACATGAATCATGTGAGTGCCCTTGTGCTTTCTTAGCACCAATAGATTTAAGTTGTGTTTATTTTAAAGGATTGGATTAGAATCCTTGCCCCAATGAAGTGGCCAATGAGAGTGAAAGAGGCTCACCTCTAAAATCTATAAGAGGGAGCCATTTCCTTTGTATTGTATCATCTTCCATTCTCATTCTAATAAAACTCTCTTAGTTTCTCTCTCTCTCTCTCTCTCTCTCTCTCTCTCTCTCTCTCTCTCTCTCTCTCTCTCTCTCTCTCTCTCTCTCTCTCTCTCTCTCTCTCTCTACATTGGGATAGAATAGCTTTGGGTAGGCGCTCGAGCCCCCAAAGCCTTTCTCAACCTAGGCATTCTCTCTCCACTCTCTTTCTCCTCTCTCTCGTCTCCCTCTCTCTTCTTGCTATGCAGGTGAAGGCGAGGTTGCCGCTCCCAGCGACGGACCCCTATGCTACACCGATGACACAACAATGGTACACGTACAACACCACATGCTGTAAATATTTTCGAACTAGAAGAATTAGACTGACTGTCACTATGTCAATGTCAAGATGCTATGGTCAATGTCTCCTTACGAAGATGGCTTCTTTTGACATTGAACTTGTATCTATCTCGAACCAGGACTGATAAACAAACGATCCTGAAATTCAAATATGCACTATCTATGACATCGACATTGTATCTATCTTGACCAGGACTGATAAACAAACGATCCTGAAATTCAAATATGCACTATCTGTGACATCAACATTGTATCTATCTCGACCAGGACTGATGGACAGAATCCTGAAAATCAATCGTGCACTATCTCTAACTTTACCCACTTGATCCTCTTGAGTCATTTGTCAAGAGCTCTGGATAGCTTGATGATCCACTCAAGGGGCTTAGTCTATACAAGTTTTTGAAATGATTTAAAGCCATTTGAGATTCAGATTGATAAATTGTAAAAATTTTTGGAGTTTTGACGACTTTTCTAAATAGTTCACCATCTATTAAGGGGTTGGACAAATTGCAAGTAATAATTTGCGAGTTTAGTGAGTTTTTCATGTTTGTATTTTAAAACAGCCATCTTTAGAATTTCAATTGAGAAAAATGTGAACTCGATACAACAACAACGCAATTGAAATTATAACATCCAACAATGAAGACAATAGAATGTAGTCCACTTTTTTGATCTACATCAACCATATTTCCATATGAAGATAATGGATGCATGTATCTATCCTCTATGTAACATGCATATTTAGTACATTTCAAAATATGAATGAAACATCATTCAATCAACATATTTATAACGACAAGCAATATAGCAAACCTATTGTTTAGGGTTGGTTTATTGTTGACAAAATTTCATCCAGCTGTGTGGCATCCATAACCCTTGTTGCAGATGCGCCAAACAATAATTTCTCGGAAATCAAATCCTTTGCCAAGTCTTTTGTATCTTTTTTTTTGTTTATGCATGTTGTTTTGAATTGCTTTTATCTTAACCAAGTCTCTTGCATTTTGCACGTTGGTGTATGGTTTCCCTCTCCAAATTCACGGTTGTGTATTTACAAATGAATTGCCATTCTAGTACATGTGTTGTTTTCTAGAATAAAATAGTATATCTTAGCTTAGCATTGTTTTACACAAAATGGTGGATGATTGCAATGGAGACACCTCATGCTATCAACATCATTTGGAACAGGCCTATTGGACACCTAGATTGCAACTTGCCAATGAAATGTTTACAAGTTTTTGTACCGAATGATACGAAATGGGAACATGTTTCATTCATACACTCGAACACTGCCACATGTTGACAATCTCACCACCCTTGACAGACCTTGTGTTGTTGAAGTTGTATATCTCACCCAATTGTGACAATCATATGACCTTTGCATCCCTTCCATGCCTGTCAAATTTATGGAAGAAAATTGAATATTGCATTGCCATTGTACCTTTTTGGCATATCATCAATTGACTCAAGTTTTTTACAAATTTCTAACATCTTTGCAACTTGTAGATGACTGGCAAATTGCAATACTAGATCGAAACCATGAGGATATGATGAGGTGTAAAACCCTCACTAAAAAAATATAAAAGTTTTTGGTCAAATACAAAAAGAGCTTAGAAAGAAACTTGATTCCTCTAGCACCATGTGAATATTTGTTGGTTACTCACAAACTCTATGATACTACAACCGGTAAAAAATTTGTTAGCCCTGGATGCGATTTTCCTTGAAGATCAATCTTTATTTAAAAAAAAAAAGGACAAGATTTCATATAGATCAATTATGAGTGTCTCCTTCCAAATTCTTATTTGTGGCACATGATGCATATTCATCATCACTAAATGAAATCAATGTGTACTCAATTCTTTGATCCATCTCCCTAGCTCTACTCGCCGACAAGTAGAGCTAGGGAAAAAAAATTTGCCCTGCCAGCGAACTATTGGGGGCAACAAATCGCTGGCAAGGCAAATTCTTTTGCCATGCAACTCTCCTTGCCAGTGATCTGAGAGATTTTGCCCCTGCCCATGCTCGAGTTGCTATTGAGTGCCAAGATGTGGGGAAAAATGAGAAAGTTCATCAATGTGAAGGGACCCAAGTGCCTCAAAGATGACTAACTCCTTTTGCATCATAGTTAGTGAAGACGTCGAAATGCCACCATTTTTTTTCTTGTATGTTCTCAGTTTGGGACAAATTCAAAACCTCAAATATAATAAAGGAAGTCATTAGTAGCCCACTACTTAGTGGAGAATCGAAACCCCAGTTTTACACTTGTGGTTGTGAAACTAAGTTTGTGGTTCACTTATCAAATTAGTTAAGATGCATATTATTGCGAAGACAACATTATAAATGACAAGTTTGAAGGCAGACATGGAATAGAAAGTGGTATACAAGTCTATGTCTTCAAGCTCTATGTGGTATACAATCCCACTCTGACAACTCAATGGGATTCAAGGACCCTCCTTGCCCAAGAGATAAGCCCAAGGACAAAATTCCAATCAGGCAAGACTATAGCAACTAAAAGGTAGATGGAAGAAAAAAAAATTGACTTTGTACTTAAATTGTAATGTACACTAGTTACACTTAAAGCACATTGGGTTTACATGCATAATGGCCTTTATGCTAAAAAGCACATGAGTTTTATACAAATAAATGGCTTCTATGCAGAAATGCCCATGGGACTTTTATGTGTAAAGAGAAAATAAAGCAATCATGCCATCAAATGCCTTAAAAATTGTGTTTTCTTTCTTTCTTTTGAGCTAGCTTTACAAACCAATATAACTACCACAGAATTTCCCTGCATAATATCAATTAGCTATGAGATTCACTTTGATGTTCATAGGATACAAAAATAGCCACAGTCTCTTTTTTTCACTCTCTTCAATGGTATTATGCAAAGCCGAATGAAATTTGATGAAGGCTTATTAACTAGAGGAGCTCAAACTTTAAAATGAGATAGTGGACACTTTGGTAAAAGCTATCAAGGATAATTAGGCTTAGTTTTGAGAATCGGGTTTCTCTCAAACAAGTTCCAAGTCTGGTCTTCTTGTATGTGTTGACGATGTGGTATTCTTGAGGATCAGCAGCTTGTAGTATGATTTTGCCATCATCCTCTGATTGAGCAACCTAGTTTTCAACTGCCCAATAGCTCTTTTTGCCTCCAGCCAGCGATATGCCAAGGTTGCCCTGCCAACTAGAACTCAACGATCTTAAGGTTGCCCAAACAACTATAACCCAACAATCTACAACAATTCATTGGTAGGACAATTTTTTTGCCCTTTTTTTTGCCATGCCAACCAACAATCTGCCAAGGTTACCATGCCAACCAAAACTCAACGATCTCCCAAGGTTGCCTTGCCAGCTAGAAACCAACCATGTGTAACAATTTATTGGTAGGGCAAACAATATTTGCCTTGTAGCTCTACTCCCCGGTGAGTAGAGTTGCAGGGCAAATGTTTTTGCCCTACTAGCCAACAATGGGCCAGATTACAACGATCTGCAACAGTTCATTGGCAGGGCAAAAGAATTTGCCCTACAGCTCTACTCGGGAAACTTTTTTTTTGCCAATTGCAAAGCAAAGACCTGCTTAATCATTCAATGGGTTTGAAGAAGCCACAACGTCATATAGAATCTTTTACCCAATGGGGTTGGCTCAACTGGTTAGCTTGGCATCCAAAGTTTCTTTGGTCCCAGGTTCGAGCCTCCCCTTGGAAACCAAGAAGCATATAGAATCTTTTGGATTGGCGAAAAACAAAACAATACAACTACTTGACTAGGCGATGTCTTTCGTCCAAGGCAAATTCATTCAAACTTTCAAGCCGTTGCCAATTGGTTTGTGACTTAAATTTGCTATATCTTTTAGATCTGAAAATTGCTTGTGCTTTAGCTACCACAATTTGTTTTTCAATAGGAAGTGGGCTATATCGTGGAGCTACAATGTGCCTTCGAGAAAACCTACAATCTACCTTTGAGAAAACAACAACCCAGACACTCCTTGATGTTTTAAGAATATAGCATTCTTCGGCCAGCCTTTACCATTTCGGAGTTTTCTACCATTTTTGGTGGTTTTTTTCCTTAGAGGAACCTGTAGAATAAGCAAGGGTCGAATATTGTGGACCAAGAAAGTGCTTCAAAAGAGCAAAATTTGATCGATAAGAAATGATCAATTTGACAAGTACTCAATAGCCGCTAAGCTACATAGCGCTTTGGTTAGTTTATGTCCTAGAAGCTAGTAAGAAAGAGGTCTAACTGCAAAAAATAGGCAGGTTGCACGGTGACCTGTTGAGCTTCCTTGAATGGTTTATCATAGTTTCTGGGCATGAAAAAAACACCTTTTTGAGTGTGGCTCCATATGATATATTTAGATCATACTGGCGCAAGTGCTTTTTCTACATCTTTGGAATAAAATATCGTTAAAAAAGAAAATCAAATTAGAAAAAAAGCTGCCTAAACTTAGAACGTTGGCAGGGTAAAAACTTTTTTGCCCCCAACTCTACTCGCTAGTGAGTAGAGCTGGGGGCGAAAAAGTTTTTGCCCTACCAACGATCTATTGGTTCTATGAGGTGGTTCAATTTTACATAAAAACTACATTGGATTGGGCTATGGACTCTATCTTCTTTGCATGCTTGTTAATTTTAAAGCATTTGATCCTCGTTTGCATAAAAAATGAGTTTGTTATGTGATATGAATCTACAATTTGTATTGTTAGATTATCCAATGCTATTCAAGTGTTAAGTTCAGTATGGCATCGTCGACTCAATTTAATTTTGTATTTTGATAGGTCATGTATAGTCGATTGGACTTGATCAATGATCCATCGCACTATTTCATTTATTTTTAATACTGGTCGTGTTAAAAAAAAAAAAACCGCACCTGCGTAAAGTTATTTTGGCCAAGTAACTTACCCTAGCACTTGCATTAGGACCATGGCAAATCCATGTCGTATTGATTCCTACGAGTGCAGCGATCCCTTGCACAAATCCATGTGTCTTAAGGGCGCTTAGGTTATCAATACTTGTACTTTTGGTTTCAGCATTTATTGGTGGGAACAAGAATCAGAAATCGTAAAGTGCGTAGCCATAACTTTTGAAGAATAAATGAGATATTAGACTGCAATAGTCATAAACGAAAATGTTTTTCCTATTCCTAGTCTTACTGCCGATCGTCTTTGTTTTACTACTCTTTGTGTAACTTCGTCAACTCATTGTGAACCAATACCCCAAACAAGGTTTTGCAACACTACCCTGAATAGACGTCGCGAGTGAATCCTATGAGGAAGCCATTACGAGAGATGTTTCCTTCAAATAGTGATAGTGAGCGAGTTCGATTCTAGTTTTCGTCATAATGGTAATAGCAACACAAGCAATGCCAATCAGCATCTAAATTTGGAGTAATACATTTGCCCATAACTTAGTAAAGAATTTTGTGAACACGTATAACCTATCATTTGATCTCTTTATGAAGATACTTGTCATACACATACATGTATGAGAGTGTATTTCGTCTCTGAAAAATGGACTTTGGAATGTGATGTTGTAGTCTAGCAACCACTGTAAAGAAAGAGACACATAACCTTGCATATCATTGTTCTTGTTCTACTTATCATTTTCCATACTTAAAGAGATCATTGGGCTCACAAACAGTAAGCAATAGGGCATTGTTTATCAGCGATGGATCATCATATACATAAAACAACCATTTTACTAAGCATTTATGAATGTTCCATCGTTGTCCTTTCAGCGATGGAGGTGCAATGCTTGCTATCAGTGGATGCTTGACAAAAAAGTACTCATTCAATCCTTCTGTGAGACAGTCTGCACTGTCCCAACGAGTATCTTAATGCTCCAACGAATAGCAAAGTAGCTTTTGCAATCATATGTGTAGAGAATGCGCTGCTAGCACACTTCCACAGTGTGTGTCATTCACTCAAAAACTTAGTTTTTTCCTTAAAAGCATAAAGCTATGTATGCAAGCGGAAGTAATCAATGCTTTGAGGGCAATGAATCACCATTTACAACCTATATCCATTTGCCAATGCATACAAAAAGTGAAACCAAATGAGAGTGGTGGTGGATCACGATCCAGCGCCTTCCATAAAGCATAAATTATGACCCAAATAATCTCATAAACAAGCATCCTTCCTGTATGTAATCAAGAGTAACACATCTACAAGGAATGAAGTAAGATATCTTACCATTTTCGTGTGATAATGCCGAATGGTTGACCATAGATGGGCACTACTGTGCATGAGCCAGCATGACGAAGAGGAAGAGGAGCAGAAAGCAAAAAAGTGATACAAGTATGAGAGTGGCGCCCTCCTTTATGTTATTTCTCTTCCTCTTCCACGTGAAAGCTTGGTGGAAGTGGTAAGCGATCTCATCTGTAGGATGCGCTAGGGTGCATCATGACCATTGAAACTGGAGGTAAAGCTCATAAAGGATTTTTCGAATTTAAAACCAAGCCAATATTTTGGCGTACAAACCATATAGTCTTAGATGACTTAGTAACCAGCTAACATAAAATGAAAATAGACCAACGAGGCATAATCGGCTAACAATGAGTATCGTTCATGAGAGAGAGAGAGAGAGAGAGAGAGAGAGAGAGAGAGAGAGAGAGAGAGAGAGAGAGAGAGAGAGAGAGAGAGAGAGAGAGAGAGAGAGAGAGAGAGAGAGAGAGAGAGAGAGAGAGAGAGAGAGAGAGAGAGAGAGAGAGAGAGAGAGAGAGAGAGAGAGAGAGAGAGAGAGAGAGAGAGAGAGAGTAACAGAGTTTTATAAAATTAGAGAGTAAAAGATACAATACAAAGGAAATGGCTCCCTTTTAAAGATTCCAAATGTGAGTCTCGTTCACTCTGATTGGCCACTTCATTGAGACAAGGATCCTAATCCAAGTTGTTTAAACTAACACAAACTAAATCTAATGGTGCTAAGAAAGCACAAGGGCGCACTCACATGATTCATGCGAGTTCTAATTTGGGCTCTTTTAGCTTTTTATTGGCAACTTGAATTAGGGCCTCTAATGTCATTTTAAAGTTTTAAGCCCCTAGTAACTTATTCTTAGGAATTACAACTTGCTACTTGTGCTCATTAGGTTGGGCTTATACGCACAGGATGCCAGTGCCCTCGCACTTATTACTCTACCTGTACAGTGTACTGTGGCGGGGCCCACTTGGCAAGGCTTGGCCAACAATAGTTTTAGTGGCGACTCTCTACTTGTTTTCTATCAAGCTGCTAAACTAGATCTTGTTTTCTGATGACTAGTTTCTTATAGATTGTTTAACAAGCATACAATCAACCTTGTGGATCATTCAAAGATCCATTTATGGTCCTAAGTACTGTACTTTTCACATAATGCACTCAGGATGGCTCCAAATTGGTGAAATATCTAATGCAGCGTTATTGACTACCTCGGCCTTAAAATGGTTCAGTGAGACATTCGATCCATTTTTTGCCGTGATCCAGCACTCACCTTGTCTTCATATTATTCTACAGTCCACAAAAATTCATTGCTATTATTTTGGTACTCTGCATGTTCTAAGGGAACTTGTCCTTGCAAAGTACCATTAGAAAAAATACGAGTCTGACAAGAACTCTATAAGTTATGCCATATGGGAGAGATAAAATAACAAAAAATATTGAAATAACATTTTTGAAACTTATTTATGCATTTGTTTGCACAACTTTCAATCGAAATGAATCTAACTTATTATAATCACATCAAAAGTGATTGATTTTTAATCATAATTGAATGTGAGCCTTGAAACATTGAGATGTTTTTTTTTTTCAATGTTTGAAAGTAGTCAAAAATCAGCATTTACATAGTAGTAAAAGTGAGAAATTCAAAAAGTCGTAACACTTCCAAGATATGGCTACCACCACCTCCAAAGATGGACATTTGTTTGCCACCATCTCCATCACTAGAGATGAACATATGTTTGCTGCCATTTCTAAACAGATCAAATCCATATGTTTAGATCAGTTTTTTTAATATATTTGATCTTATTTCACATTATGAAACTAATATGTTATTGGCACTGTACTATTTATTGTTAATTTTTCAGAAATGACTAAGCTTTATTATTTTCATGTGGATCTTCCACCATAGTATATCCGCTTAGGACAAGGAACTCAAAAGAATCAAGTTATCAACTTATGATATGATCTATTACTGGAAAAGAAAAGCTAAAGTTTACGGTCATCATAATTTTCATTTAACACCTCAATTAGTAATTTATATATTTCATGGAAAAAGTGGCCTTTTAGGTTATTGTGAAAATTTGAAAAAAATATTGTAATGCACATTTAATGCAAAAAATATATTTTTTAGAAGAAAAATCAAAGAAAATATCAAAGGAGTATCTTGAAAAACATATAAAATTACAAAATTGTTTGGAAGAAAATGAGGTCCTCATTGAATGTTGCATACTGGCAAAAATGCACAAATCAATTTCTTGCATAACAAATTATTAAATCCAATGTAATAGTCTTGAAGGGCAATTACAAATCTCCTATGCACCAACAACAATTGGAAATAACAAACCTTCGCTCTAGCTTTATGAAAGCAATCGAAATATTTTAAAGTTCAAGGCAAATGTAGTAGTGATAATGAATTTGGCCCTTCTTACTTCTATGACTTTATAGTTACAGTACCATTGCGATAGCTCCTCATTAAAATAGAATTAGATAGGAATTCTACCAAAAGCTCCTCATTAAAAATGGAAATAGGTAGGAATTCTAACATTCCTTTGAATAAGCTAGACACACTTTTATTTGTAATGCATTATTTTGTTTATTTCATAGTTTTCTTAAAAAAATTGTTCCACTTGTTTGGTGGCATGTTCAAGCTTTATTGTTATAGCTAATGAAGACCATTGTGAGTCCTCAATCATTCCCTCAAAAATGACATCCTAATATTCCCTCAATAATGAAATTCATTATTGAGGGAATATTAGGATGTCATTTTCCTTTCAAATGGCTTTGGTGTCATTTGAAAGGAAAACAAACAATCACATTATACTAAAGAATGAGTCTCATTATCGAGGGAATATTAGGATGTCATTTTCGAGGGAACGATTCTTGTTAAATTGATGGAAGGTTGTGTGATTATAGTCTTTCTTGAACATCTAGGTCCTTTTGTTTTATATGTCATGACATTGCTCTGAGGCATTGTTGAACTCGTCATGATTGTTTTACTTGAGCATTTGGTGGGGTTGTTGGCATAAGGAATAATGACATTGACACTTAAGTGGTATTATGTGTATGACAAGTCAAATTGGGCACATATCAGCACCCAAAAAGATTACCCCATCACATAATTAGAGGCAACTTTGGTGACTCCAAAATAAAATTGATTCCATTTATGTGTGGTCATGAGTGGGTGTTTATAAAGTATTCTAGTGCAGCCCAGAAACCCGCTCAATGGGACAAATTAGTATTGCTTGCAAATAATTTTTTACAGCCCCCAACCTACTCTAGTAGCGTATATAACTGCCTTTAAGTAATAATACTTAGGGTTCTACAATTGTCCTATGAGATGCCTCCCACTGAGCACCATGCCAGGAAGAAAACCCCAAGAAGCATCCCCTAGAAAGAACCTTTTCCTCATCTCCATTATAAATAGTGTCACGGTTGCACATTATTTCTCATCATAGTGTCATCGAGCAAACATCTCTCTCTCTCTCTCTCTCTCTCTCTCTCTCTCTCTCTCTCTCTCTCTCTCTCTCTCTCTCTCTCTCTCTCTCTCTCTCTCTCTCTCTCTCTCTCTCTCTCTCTCTCTCTCTCTCTCTCTCTCTCTCTCTCTCTCTCTCTCTCTCTCTCTCTCTCTGCCCCCCCAAGATTGGAGAAAGGCTAAGATTGTGGTCCAAAGAAGATGGCATGTCATCGATCGTATGTCTTGCCTATGAAGATATTCTATCCTTTTATTCTAGTGGTAGCGTTGTCCACTATATATGCTGTTGCATCAGGGTCAATCCTACCATCCACCATGCACACAACAATCGATCCTGGACAGACTTTATACAAAAGTTATTCATGTAATCTCTCTCTCTCTCTCTCTCTCTCTCTCTCTCTCTCTCTCTCTCTCTCTCTCTCTCTCTCTCTCTCTCTCTCTCTCTCTCTCTCTCTCTCTCTCTCTCTCTCTCTCTCTCTCTCTCTCTCTCTCTCTCTCTCTCTCTCTCTCTCTCTCTCTCCCCCTAAAAAAAAGAAAAGTCATCTTGTATGATATCTAACCCATCATTCATTTCACTAAGATAGTCTATCTATCCCATTTAACTTTTATCCATATTTATTTCTTTAAATGGTGTGAAGTGTTTGTGATTATATTGTAAATCATTTTGAAATTTGTTATCTTTTGTAGGTGATTCTTGTGAAAAACTTCAAGCGAATTGTTGCAGTACAAAAGTTGGTCACAAAACAATTTATTGGTGCTGCTAGTTCTAGGGAACAATAGGAGAGTAAAGGATTGTGCTAGCATTTCATTTCATATGTTTGAAATGCATTAAATCTTGCAAAGTACTTCAGTCTTCTAAAGTTATGGTTTCAGTGTGAGTTGTTTTATGAAAAAGGACTATAAAACAAAATGTAAAGTAGACTATCATTTGTGAAAGGAACTTCATAAATAAGCTACTATTCTATTCTACTAGCTTTTCTTTTCAAAATGTGTTTAGAAGTACAAATTTTTAATTTGTGCTATTTTTAATTGCTAGCACCTTACCAATTCATGTTATAATCTTGAAATTCCACTTAAAACTAGCAATTTCATGGTGCCCTCCTTTCGAAATCTGGTTACAATACACTACAAAATTGTAGGATTACATTCCACTCTGAAACACAATTGCAGGCGTAGATTCCACTCTCAAACACATCTGCCAAAATGGAAGCATGTCAAGAGAAGATGCTCTTGAAAGCTAGGTCATGAACAAAAACTATCAAATCATGATAATCTAAAAGATGAGCATGACACATTTTACACAAGAATAAGATGGATTTCATGTGTGGACGACTACAACAATTTGAAAAACAATTTGTTTAAATCACAACATTGTTTCGACAAGATGAATGTGTCAAAACAAGCAATAAAATAGGGGCCTCCTCCTAGTACTTCTACATTGGTAGCTCTAGTAAAGAGCTCATTCCCATGCTCACTCAAGAGACCACAAAAAAATGATATGAAATTTAAAATCGATAAGTGGAGGTAAAGGCTCTCTTAGTTTGATCATTGGTGAAAATTTCAGCATCTACACACAATTATGTCTCAACTTAACTTCTTAGGTGTAAGATTAAAAAAATGTTGATATCAATGCAATTATATTCTCCAAGCATTTGTTTGGTTCAAAATCTACCTCCACTAGACCTCGAGTACAAGCTTTATGGGAACTTCCAACAACAACTACATCGGTACTAGATCTACTAATATTTTTCATCTTTTCATCTCTACTAACACCACTTGTAGCACAATTGATAATGCCCAGTCAAGTTATTGTGGCATGACAACTTGCTTTTATAACTAATTTTTGATACTCAGTCTATGATTTGAATATTGATGAATAGGTTTAAATACAATAAAAGAAGAAGAAAAGTAGACAACATTGAAGAGCTTAAATGAAATTCCATCCCCAACCTAGGAACCAATTTTAGAAGTTTTATGGTTTATTCTAACATCAATGCTAACTTTGTAGTTAGTGGCACAAAACCCCAATTTTTTTTAAATAGCAGGTAGAGTAGTTAATAGTCACAAAATGTGACATGTTGAGTAGAAAATAGGTGGTATGGTGGTTGCATGAGGCTACAATGTAAGAAAAAAATAATTGGACCGTAGACATAACAAATCGGGTAAGATAAAATCAACAAGAAGTGGGACACAACACTTGTGAATCTAATTGGACTTTATAAACTATTGGAGCGATGATGAGGTAGTGTAAAATGTTTGAACATGATTAAGTACATATTGATGAACTTTTATCCAGAAGTTTATCTATGGAACATTCATTAATTGCCTTGTTATTTCAAATGTTAATCAGAGTTAGTGACATGATGGGGTTAGATTTGAGAAATCCGCAAGTGATTGGTGTTTATCAAAAAATAAGTTGAATTGCATAGTCTTTAAGCATAATAATGTGGCTATGCACTAAGCAAATGGACATTGGTTGCAATCTATTGTTTTGGAATGCATTACTACCTTGATTTGTTACCAGTGGACTATTAATAATATTTATTTTAGGAGACAACTTGCTACCATCTTTAGCTTTATCAATTATGTGTTTAGTATGTTGGGCATTAATTTGAGTTAAGCATGTTAGATTATAACAATACTTTGTGACTACAAATTAGAAAAATCTCAATGGGAAGGTTGTTAACTAAGGATGTACTCACCCCTAACAATCTAGCTATACACATGTTGAACTAGATTAGGATTAGGGATAGATGTTAGTGATATGAGATAGAGGGAAATGTCATTCTATCATTGTTTTCAACTCAAAGGATATACTAGTGTTTGGTGATGACTAAGTTACCAAATCATATTGCACCACAATAGCACTTTTTTTAATATGATAAGTCTAAGACAACTCAGATTGAAGTAGATGTGCCTAGAGCATACATTTTTCATACATAAGTGGGCTAGATTAAGTAGCTTCAATTGGAAGTGTCTTTTCCATGGAAATCATTCTTCAATCCATTTATGCCCACATCAAGTTTCAAAGCGATATCATCGATCACAATCATAAATAAAAAATAAATTTGCTAAGGGTGATCAATTTCTTGCACGACATGTCAACATTAGTATAACTTGCATATGAAGATATTCATAGTATTTCTACATGAGTCAAACATTATGAAGAAACAATATGATCATGGGTAAAAAGAGTGATTAGCCAGCCTACCATCTTCTCTCCTCAAGCCCTGAGCACAATCTTACCTCCACTTTAATATATATATATATATATATATATATATATATATATAGAGAGAGAGAGAGAGAGAGAGAGAGAGAGAGAGAGAGAGAGAGAGAGAGAGAGAGAGAGAGAGAGAGAGAGAGAGAGAGAGAGAGAGAGAGAGAGAGAGAGAGAGAGAGAGAGAGAGAGAGAGAGAGAGAGAGAGAGAGAGAGAGAGAGAGAGAGAGAGAGAGAGAGAGAGAGAGAGAGAGAGAGAGAGAGAGAGAGAGAGAGAGAGAGAGAAGACTACACTTAGTTCCTCTTGACAAAGCAAGACTGAAATCTTTTAAAGCTTTTATTCATAATCCAACAAGCTAAAGTACAGTTGAAAAGTAAAATACAATACTATAAAGCACCATAAAGCATAACCACTTTTAAGACGTCCAGCTGATATCTGCCATCATCCTATGAAACACAACTGCACAAGTTAGTTTAGTGAGGAAGACAAGTGTCATAGCTGAGCGTGAGTTGTTATTCATGTCCAAAAGAAGTTATACTACTTAACAGCTTTAAATAGCATTTTAAGTCATAGTCCAATCTTCCCAGACAAACAGTGTTTTAGCGATAGGCCAAGCCATTATATCATCGTACCAGGGTGAGTGCCATACTAATTAGTTTACGGGCAATTGGTCCATATCAGTTCATTTTAAACATAACAAAGTATGAAAAGTTTTAACCGTTAAAGTTTTACTTAGCCAAAAGACCTAGTGTGGACACGTGTGCTGGTGTCAAAGCAAATCCATGCTGTACTGACCCAAGTGACCCTTACAGATTAAGGTATGTCATGCATTGTTGTCCATACTCCTAAGCATGTCCATGCTTTCCAGTTGTATCTCACCAAGAATCTAAAGTAACACAGAGACGGGTAGGGTTAAGTGCTTCCATGATTGTTATATATGAATAACATAACAACCATGGCATAGGGACACTGTGTAGGAAAGACATGATTGATAATTAGTAAGAGACTGCCAATGTTTATACTAGGTATTAGGGTAGATCCATGCCATTCTAGACCTTAAGTAGAAACTATGACTCTTACGCATATCCATGTTGTCTAAGATCGTGTTATTGGAGTCCTTATTGTTCAGTTTTATGACAGGGTTTTATTTCAAGGTGAGTTATTTTGATTTGTATACAAGATTAGATGTGGTCTTATGTCATTTCTTTTTCCGAAAAAAGGAGGCAAAAGCAAGATTGTGTAGAAGAGTGCTATCTCTTAAAGATCTACAGAACTGAACATACCATGATTGCTGAAGCTGCAAAGAGTTTGTTCACACTAAAAAAGTGTACCTGAATGGTTGTAGACGTGGCTTCTTGAGAGGCCGCCATTATTTTTTGATGCGAGAGGAGTCTTTCTCTTTGGGCCATAAAAAGTCAAAAGACAAACTTTTTAGCACCTTGCTGCTTATAAAGAGTTACAGAGAAAATGTTTATGAGATGTATTCGGAGTATGTTAGATAACTTGCTTTATGGAGAATCAGTTGGTACCATACCTTTTTATTGAGATAGCTAGTGTTTGGTTCAAATGTGAATGATGCTACATTATAACAAATTATCAGTTTAGTAATGTGAGACCAAAGGTATGCAAAAACATTTAAGAGAATCATTCTGCCAGAAAACTTGAGCTTTAGCATATCCATCCATCCATCGCTGGATAGAAGATGATACTTATGTAAAAAGTATCAAAAAAGATAGTAAGAGTTTTTAGTCCATCGTTGGGTAGTAAGCCATTAATAGTCATAAACTATTAGAGAATGAAGAGCAAATGTGTCCATCGCTGGACAATAGGATGTTTTATGTGCAAAATATGGTAAGCAAACAAATGTCAAAAGAGGTCATATTGTCCATCGCTGGACGACACACCTCATCACTCATTATTCAATCATATATATTAAGATAAAGAGCCAACTGTCCATCGCTGCCAACCTTTGCATAAAAAAGTAGTCATCATACAAGTATTGAAGGAGCCCCTCCATCGCTGTCTATCAAAGCATAAAAGAGTATCTTTTTAGTTGGGAAGGTGGCCATCAGACCATCGCTATCACCTGATCTCATGAATGGTTGCAAAATGAGAGAAATTGTCCATCGCTGCCTATTGAGGCAGGATGGACGTGTTTACATACTCAAAGAGTGCCAGTGTTGTCCATCGCTGGACTTCCATATTTCTAAACATACGAAAGCTCCTTTACACTTTTGTGTGATGAGCAAACATAAACAATAGTTGAAGGTTATCAAAGCACCATCATTGCAAGAGTAGAGCGTTAAGAGAGCAATGCAAAAGAGAGAAAGATGCTTACCGTATGATATGTGAGAAATGCAAAAAGGTTATCTATGTTAGATGTAGGGGTCTTACATTTTTCTATGTCAAGCATCTTGGTGTAGAATGATGCTAGGGTCAAATTTGGCATAGATGGCAAATTGATAAATTCCACATGTAATGCCACTATTGAGCCAAAGTAGTGTAGGAGGTGAAACTCGAGCTAAATAGGTTGTTGACAAGTGTTTTGATTTAGTGTGATGAAGTTCAAAGTGGTCCAATAGGATTTAGAGGTGGAACCATCAATGGTCCGATAGGATTTTAGATAATGCTTGAGAATGGTCCAACATAATCAAGAGGTGGATGGATCAATGGTCCAATAGGATTAAGAGGTTGCAAATGTGAGGTCCAATCATGTTTGAGCTTGGATTAGCTCGTGGATCTACTAGTATCATTGTACCACTCATTCTATGCTAAATTATTTGGAGATCAAGAGAGATTTTGGATCTAAGTGTTTTCTAGCATTCTCTCTCTACCCGAGAGCTATTGGTAGGATTCTCTCTCTACACAAGACTAGATTGAGATCCACACACCTTAGGATATCTAGATCACATGTAGTGGGCACTCCACACATGTGAACTTATCATGGTATCAGATCCTACCTTTGGTTACCATACATTTTCATCCATTAGTATGAAAATTTTCTACCAATATCGAGCTAGAAATTGTCAAGATCTATTTTCCTAGCTATCTTGTTCAATTTTGGATCAAAAGAGATCAATAGGGCATTGATTGGGTCTGACCTAGTAAGGTACAAAATAGTTTTTGGAATCACTTGAGTTGTTTTTTAATATGTTATAAGCATCCATTAGTATTTGTAATTCATAGGGGAGGGGTTATAAATGTTTTTCATAGTTAGTTCCTTTTAATCCATGGCGTGCTTTGTGATAGTTGATGGTTTGACAGTGAGAAAAAACTACGATGTTTAAGATTGTTGTGTCTTTTATTGTCATTCCTTGGGATTTGTGAGCTGTCATGGCATATGCTAGAGTGAGAGGAAATGTTGACTTGTAGTAGATATGCATATTGTATCTTTTGCAAAATTTGACCTAGTCTAAGAATGTGTTTATTCATATTTTCAATTCACAATTTTATTGACTTGATTTCCACTATATGTTCTTTGAAAATTAGCTCCATAATTGTTCTTATAGCTCATTTACAGTTCCTTTAGTAATATCCATGCTAGAAAGTAACATCACGTTTGCACCAATGACTAATTTTGTTATTTGGTGGAATTTTTCTTCCATCAACCAACTTTGCATTTCGGGCACGTGTGATGCATTACTTTTTATTGTACTTGTGATTATTGTACTTGTGATTAATTGGGGGGGGGGGGGGGGGGGTGATATAGTTTTTCTAGTGCATATTCATTGAATTTTATAACATCTTCACGATGTGTACAGATTATTGAAATATTGTCATCTATGTCTCTCGGTTATTATTCTATCATAAAATACATTATGTATTTCATTCATTGTTGGTTTTCTAATTCAGATGATGTTCAAAAATTCTATATACATAGGATCTTCAGAATGTCTCACTGAATATGTCAAATTGAAATGCATTGCAATTTTTCAATATGGAGAAGAACATATATGGCATGGCCAACAAAAGGGTTCTTGTCTATGCTGACATATTGCACGGTAGTTGTGCATGGTCTCCAACTAGTAATAGAATGAGATTTTTGAAAGGGTTATTTTGAGAATTGTTTTTCACTTGATTGATTTGATGCACAACCAACTGCAAATTGTGGGATGTCATCATCGACATCTCATCAATTCTGATAAGTTTTGCATCGATCTATTAATTTATAGCGAAAGTCAGTAGGACTTAAATTTTGGACATAAAGATTCTTTATAGGAATGGAGAATAGATTGTGCACAGTCATAGCAGTTTTGCTAAGTCTGGTTGTTGTAGCTCGAGTTGGTGCTAATAGCAACACATTTCTCTCCATGCAACCAAATTTGTATGCTAGATATTTTATAAGCATTGTTTTTCCGCTACCAAGAGTTCCTGATATGACGAAGATTTTGGATGTTTGTATTGTTAACATGTTATGTACATGTGTTTGTGCTGTGTCAATGTGTTTGTGCTTTGCTTCGTCGTTCCACTCACTTGAATCTGGTGGGTCTTAAGCTTAACAACATCAAAATAGCTGTAATCCATGCTGCAAAAGAAGAAGGCTCTAATCACAAGTCAGGACAAAATCCTGATCTTTGTCCTCTCATGAAGAAGCAAGGATCCTACTTCACCATATCCATGTATGACGTAGAATCAAATTCATGAGGGCAGCTGCCTTCTATTTCTAGATTAGCTTTCGGAGTTCCCTTGGGAGCTAGGTGCATCTGCGTAGAAGGACAACTATTTGTTCTAGGAGGAATAAACCCCTTAACTTGGGATTTCATGAGCGAAGTCTATGTCGTGGATCTCAGAGCAGCCAAACGAAGCTGGCGAAATTGCTCACATATGCAGATGACGAGAAGTGGGTTCGCATGTGTCACCTTTGGAGGCAAGATCCTTGTTGCAGGTGGACAAGGTGACAAAAATCTATGCCTGGCAACTGTGGAAGTCTATGATTGGCGAAGCCAACATTGGAAGCAAGAGTCCACAATTGAATTTTCCTCGAAACGAATGCGTGGGAGTTGTCATTGACAATTTAGGGTATATAATTGGTGGCTACACTTCATCGAGCTCAAATGAGAACTCCTGGTGCCTGGAGGATGATGAAATAAGAAAATTTTGGGTATTGTATTCCGTTCGGATCACATAGATGGAAGATTGCAAAAGGCTCAATCCACAGCAAACCATTTGTCCGGAGCATTGGGTTACGTGCATGGCAGCCTTGTTCATGACTATTGGAATAGGTGTAACGTTAACAATGAGTGGAATATCATAGATGGAAAACACATGAAGCGCGCAGATGCATGGGCCTAGTTCAATTATATTGGCCTCGATTGTCCATGGCTCACAAACCTTTGCTACCAAATGCTTTGCTGCCAATGGTAATGTGAGTGTGAATCTGTGCAAAATGGTGACTGGTCTGGCAGATAAGTTTCATCAAATGAAATGGCAACAAATGCAATGTCCATTTGAATTGAATTCCCTGTCACTCTCTTGCTACCTAATCGAACTTTGACAAGCTTCTCCGATCATCGGTCGATCCTCTGTTGTAACATTGTTCCTCAGTTGATGCTGATATGCGTGGATGACATAGCTCTAGTGAGCTAGATATTCAGGGAGAATAATCGATGTATGTCTTTTCTCCTTCTAAGTAAAGCTTCAGGTGATCAACTATAAGAATTGTCAGTGAACACATGAACTTTAATTATATAAATCTCCACTTTGGAAGATACCCAATCTCCTTAGAGAATATACTTGGCAGTGATCGAGAGACGTGATCAGTTTCTCAAAAGCACAGCTTGTCATGTCATTCAAAAGACTTGCAACATATACCTTGGCAGTTGTAACTAGCCATGGCTTTTTCAAGCTTCTTAAGATGCTTTTCGCTTCACTAGAGAAGGTGGCACTTGTTTTAATATCAATCTTTGTAATTGCCTTTCAGTTAGTGACTCCAATACTTTCAAGTAGAAGACCAAAATTCTTAATCTATCTTAAAAACTTCTATCTATTAGATTCATGTTTATATATAAATATCATTAAAAAATAACACGAGATTGATGTTGTATATCTTTTAGACGATTATTGTCATTTTGTGTATATTTTTTATAATGTTAATTGAATACTTTAACTTTGTAATGTTCTATAATGCACTGAACATGTATTTGATTCTTGGAACTTCATCCAATTTTAGAATGACATAACTGGCAAGGAATATGTAACATCATCACAATGTTTCATGTCTTGGTGACTATAATAATTGGGAATCATTTTATGATAAATGATAAATGAAAACATATTTTAACTATTTGTAGTTGACAATCAACTTAATTATATTTATATGTATTGACGTCTTTTTAAGTACCAATGTTTTTTGGAATTGCTTGGGTTGTTTTTAAATATGTTATAACCATTTGAGCCACATGAAGCAAATAGATCTATATAGAATGATTCTCTTTTTGTCATAAGTAGTACACATTGTACATATAATAAAACTATTTTAAAAGGAGCATATTGAGATGCATCTGCCAACCTTTTTTAAGGAGGATTTTCACACTGTTGGTGATATCTTTTCGTCAGTGACATTAATGTTTGTCCAATGTAAACTCTTTTGTTTTTGATGCATTCTAACTTGTAGATGTGAATGTTCTTCATGCTCTTTTTGGTGGTGTGTTTTCCTGCATTCAAACAATTGATCTAATGTATGTTTTTATAAAATTGCACAGGAGTAAATGAAATAGATAAACAGAGATTGATTTACCTTTGTAGCAGTTGTTGATGCATCTTTTTCTGTGATAACCTAAAAATTGTGCAATAAAGTAAAGTTGAAAATTATTTTCATATTTCATAATAGAATTATAAAAGGTGATGTTCATCATACCTTATGTTCTTGTATTTGAGGGCGAGACTCAAATAGATGTGCTATTGTAGGATTGAATGAATGATCAACAAAATAGTCATTCTTGGTCTAATGAGAGGCAAATAGAGATGTCTGTTGTATTTCAACTCCTCAGTGCCTGAGTTGGATCTTGCAAAGTGTTTTTAAATAACAACAATGCATTCAAATCTGCCACCTCTAATGACCAATGAGGTGGGCTTGGGTCATCCCACAATCTTGTCGAGAGGTGCATGTCAATAAAAAGGGCAACAAGTTACAACCAAAGAGAAAGGTTGGTTTTTATGTTCAGCTATGAGATGATGCATTGTCATAGAAGAAGCTCAAAATTATCCAAGAAGAATGTAAGTCAGAATACGAGTGACCTGTCAATTGATACTCAAAGAGCAATCTAAAGATGAGGTCGTGGATATTAGAGAGCCACCATATCGGAATACGAGCTAGCAAAGGATTCTGCAATAGAGACACATGAGCCAACATCACAACTATAGAATGAAGGTATCATAAATGACACAATGTCTGGTTCTAGTGTTAAGAGGAATGGTGATGTTACACTAGGTGGTATGGAAATTGTCCGCAAGGAGGCTTATTAATTTAACTTCTCTGATCACCACACAAGCAGAGGATTAATTGTATATTCAGACTCGAGAGTGCTAATTGGAAGTGGGTGCAAGATAGGTTGAGATAATGCCAACCCAACGTCATGTATTAGAAAGGTTGTTGAGGGCACTTAAATTACCCAAGTTACAAAAAGAGAACAATCGATTAGTGGATGATCTACAGAATTCAAAAGGTGAACTGGTAGCCATGAGGAACTCAGTTACAGGATGAAAGTATGAATCCACGGGCTACTGATGAAGATATGTAATGAGTGACGAATCAGTTTAGAGTGTTGATTTATACTTGTTGCTTGGTGATATAACCAGAGTACTGTTAGAAAAGATGATGTGAGAGACTTGGAGGGGGTGGAAGAGAGAGAGAGAGAGAGAGAGAGAGAGAGAGAGAGAGAGAGAGAGAGAGAGAGAGAGAGAGAGAGAGAGAGAGAGAGAGAGAGAGAGAGAGAGAGAGAGAGAGAGAGAGAGAGAGAGAGAGAGAGAGAGAGAGAGAGAGAGAGAGAGAGAGAGGGAGCGAGAGGGAGAGAGAGAGAGAGAGAGGGAGCGAGAGGGAGCGAGAGAGAGAGAGAGGGAGCGAGAGGGAGCGAGAGGAGAGAGAGAGAGAGAGGAGAGAGAGAGAGAGAGAGAGAGAGGAGAGAGAGAGAGAGAGAGAGAGAGAGAGAGAGAGAGAGAGAGAGAGAGAGAGAGAGAGAGAGAGAGAGAGAGAGAGAGAGAGAGAGAGAGAGAGAGAGAGAGAGAGAGAGAGAGAGAGAGAGAGAGAGAGAGAGAGAGAGAGAGAGAGAGAGAGAGAGAGAGAGAGAGAGAGAGAGAGAGAGAGAGAGAGAGAGAGAGAGAGAGGAGAGAGAGAGAGAGAGAGAGAGAGAGAGAGAGAGAGAGAGAGAGAGAGAGAGAGAGAGAGAGAGAGAGAGAGAGAGAGAGAGAGAGAGAGAGAGAGAGAGAGAGAGAGAGAGAGAGAGAGAGAGAGAGAGAGAGAGAGAGAGAGAGAGAGAGAGAGAGAGAGAGAGAGAGAGAGAGAGAGAGGAGAGAGAGAGAGAGAGAGAGAGAGAGAGAGAGAGAGAGAGAGAGAGAGAGAGAGAGAGAGAGAGAGAGAGAGAGAGAGAGAGAGAGAGAGAGAGAGAGAGAGAGAGAGAGAGAGAGAGAGAGAGAGAGAGAGAGAGAGAGAGAAGGAGAGAGAGAGAGAGAGAGAGAGAGAGAGGGAGAGAGGGAGAGAGAGAGAGAGAGAGAGAGAGGAGAGAGAGAGAGAGAGAGAGAGAGAGAGAGAGAGAGAGAGAGAGAGAGAGAGAGAGAGAGAGAGAGAGAGAGAGAGAGAGAGAGAGAGAGAGAGAGAGAGAGAGAGAGAGAGAGAGAGAGAGAGAGAGAGAGAGAGGAGAGAGAGAGAGAGAGAGAGAGGAGAGAGAGAGAGAGAGAGAGAGAGAGAGAGAGAGAGAGAGAGAGAGAGAGAGAGAGAGAGAGAGAGAGAGAGAGAGAGAGAGAGAGAGAGAGAGAGAGAGAGGAGAGAGAGAGAGAGAGAGAGAGAGAGAGAGAGAGAGAGAGAGAGAGAGAGAGAGAGAGAGAGAGAGAGAGAGAGAGAGAGAGAGAGAGAGAGAGAGAGAGAGAGAGAGAGAGAGAGGTGAGAGAGAGAGAGAGAGAAGAGAGAGAGAGAGAGAGAGAGAGAGAGAGAGAGGAGAGAGAGAGAGAGAGAGAGAGAGAGAGAGAGAGAGAGAGAGAGAGAGAGTAGAGAGAGAGAGAGAGAGAGAGATTGAATGTATGTTTAATTATACCATGAGAGGTATATTTAACTAAGAGTTTAAATTACTCTAGTTTAATCTGTCGATTCATATTTAGTCGTTTCGCGTAGATGACCTAATAAAGGCTATCCAAGGCAGTATTTTCACTTCTAGAGGTCTTGTCCTTAAATACAAGGCAAGTCTTTAGGAGTTATTCTCGAAAAATGACATAGGCCTCTTCATGATTTATATTTATCCAGCTCATATCTTCATATTCGAGTATACCATGTCATATTTAGGTCGATATTTGATATTTACCAAATTTGTGGCATCACAGTCATCATGTCTTCTACTGATACCTCTCAGTCTCCGCGATACTCCATCCATCGTGATGTTCCAACTGCAACAGACATCATGATGCTCCCTAGCACAAGCATGGTCGCTCAGTGGATGACCCTTGCCGCGGGCTTTTGCTCACTGAATTACTCTCTGATCAGACAGACTCTCTAGCACATTACAGTCGTTTGTTGTGTATCCATAAATATGCTCTAAAAAACTGTCTTAAAATCATCTTATTCGTCTATCGCAAATACTTTCTTTTTGGCACTCAAATAATGACCACATTTGGTACAGTCTAGCACAAGCATTGATAGAACTGTATGTATACATTTGAGATGATAGTCCTTGTCTGAAGAATTGAGTCTTCGATCTGTGTTCTTGTCTGTAACTAGCATAAGTTTCAAACGTGCTCTAAAACTATTCATGTTCTTTAACCATAACCTTGGACTTAAGTTGTTGAGGACTTCTGTCTAGAAATGAACAGTTCACGAATGCGATTAATTAATTGTCTGCACAACCATGAATACATCAAACATTTCTCAATTCTTTGTTGACATCTTAATCAGCCAGAGTGTAGTATTGCTGTACTACTCTGATAACATCTCCCCTGTAGAATGCATTTCATTGATTTGATAGAGGCAAGACTGTTGTTCTGAAATTATTAATACTACACACCCCCAACACAAGTAATACTGGTTACTTTCTAATGTCTGTGGACAACCAGAATAACGCTCGAAGCTACTTCACTCGATATAAATCATAAATTGTACCAAATACATAACTTTTTAATGTTGTCCTCTGTGGGTACGACATTATTTACTACAAAATCTATATTAACCTTGTTGGTATAGTACGCCAGAAAGTTTGGCAAAGGTTATTTCCACCAATTTTGTCAAAAAACCTGATCAAATTTTTTTTTACTAAAAATAGCACTATTGGACCTTCGTTGAGTCAACATTCATCTAAGAAACCTTCGCCAGTACTATTTTTAGGTTTTGATTTTCTAGATCAAGTCTCTGTCAAATTTTGGGTCAAATCTGATTCAGTTTGATTCTGATTCTGAGAATTTTTCATTTTGGAAACTGTCGATCAGTTGATATTAGAATCTTTTTCACGGTATAAGAATCTGAGTCTCGTCAAGTGGAAGAGATCTAGCAGATCTGATCTGAGATAGTTTCTGATTGAAAATCTAGATCCAATCTCATTGTCTGCTTGATTAATCTGTGAAGATGGTTGTCCCTGGAGACGCTCCTCAGGAAGTCAATCCAATCATTGTTAGGAGAGCACCCCGTTTGGATCTAATGGAAACAATGGTTTTTCATAAGCACATCACTAGTTTCACTCTACACAACTTGTTTGAAGCTCAAGTATTGAAAAAAACACAAAGTTTTGGTGAAAGTACAACTCCAGCAGCCTCTCACACGTGTGAGAAGTACATCTGAACTTTACACACTAATCTGAACCTCAACATCAAAAGTAAACTATTAGAAAAGGTCGCCCTCCTTCAAAGTGAATCTAGCACCAATGCTTTCACCAAAATGAAGATTTTTGGATCATCAACTAAGCTCTTTGACTTGGATCTAATACCATGTGAAATTTTAGAGTTTAAGGACTGAAACTGATCTACAAATGATCACAAAGAGTGATTGGTAGCTTGGGATCTTGATCTATATCAAGACTAGCTTCCAAATCTAGCTTCTACTTGACAATCTTTGTGATTCCAAGCAAGAACAATAAAAAAAAGATGATCCACGGCTTCACACATGTGAAGTACAGCTACTATACGGCCTGATAACAGAGAAATAGTTTACTTATCATTTACTAAGCCTTTTATCCACAAAGAAAGTGCTTAAGAGAGTCAAAACACAAAGATTGCTTCACAAACCAAGATTTCTCATCATTAGCTCAATAATGGATCCATCATGGATCAAGTACAAAATCACAATACTCTCTCTCTAAGCTGCATCCAGCACGTGTGGGACAGCTCATTGTACTCATCCATATCCACTTTGGATAAGATCTATCAAGTTTGCCACATCATCCATTGGTGGTTTGTGTTGACCTTCTAGATTCCTACAATCTAGGACCTAACTCCTATAATTTAGGAGATGTCATATTAGACTCAAATAAAAGCTAATCAAAATGGATCTGAATATTACAAGTGTCATTTCACACGTGTGGACAGGTCCTCACACGTGTGAATCCACATAGATGTCAAAATACATCAAGAACCATGTGAAAATTGCTTAATTCTAACAGCATTCGACAATGAATGTGTGTTGGAACTATTCTGACACTTGTGACCTCTTGAATTCTTTATACATGACTTGTGGATGCAAAAATCCATTGGTTCCGGCCACCCTTCCACACCGTAGGAGCCCACAACCCTCTTTCCAAACCGAAAACACGCTTCTAAATATGCTTCCCATGACTTAGGGGCTTGGGGGCCAAATGCAGAGGCTTTTGGTCAGTGTTCGACATTTTGTACCATATTGTACAATGACTTCAGTACATCAGGTTCATACCAGGTTGTACATGTCTCAAAATGTATCATACTTATCATAGGATTAACTATACAGCAGGTTCGTAACCCGAATCCTAACTCTGTAGCACACTTTTGAGTCTCTAAACGTTGAACCCTGACTATAACTAAGACTCACCCAACCTATAACTCTAATCGTAAAAGGTAACTCTAAACTCTAAATCCTATTCTCTATTTCCTAATTTGAATACAAACCCTAATCCATCATTAACATCCCAATCTACAACATTGGCTCTATAGTAGTAGTAGTAGTAGTTGTTGTTGTTGTTGTGTGTGTGTGTGTGTTTGTGTGTGTGTGTGTGTGTGTGTGAGAGAGAGAGAGAGAGAGAGAGAGAGAGAGAGAGAGAGAGAGAGAGAGAGAGAGAGAGAGAGAGAGAGAGAGAGAGAGAGAGAGAGAGAGAGAGAGAGAGAGAGAGAGAGAGAGAGAGAGAGAGAGAGAGAGAGAGAGAGAGAGAGAGAGAGAGAGAGAGAGAGAGAGAGAGAGAGAGAGAGAGATTATTATTAACATGTTTTTTGGAAACCCAATTTCTAAACTTGGCATACAAAAACATCCTCAATAGACAAATCGAGAAACAAAACGATTGCATCAAAATGATAGAAGTTATACTAACAATTGCAAATCTTCCAACTATCTACAGGAGAGAGCGGGTGGATATATTCCTTAAAAATAACCCAATGCTTCCTTGAGGGAAGACTCAATGAATCAATTTGGAGCTTCTTGAAGACCCACTACATAGAAGTCGAAAGTTCCATTTCCACAGCCAAAAGCTTTCTTTCCATAGTCGATAATTAGGTGTGCCAGTTGGTTTAACTTATTGCTAGGTAATTGGATGACGTGGATAGGTAATCTCACAAGAGAGACAGAGAGAGAGAGATGGCGGACATGCATGTGTGCATATGTGCATGCGTGGTTGCTTGTGTGTGTGTGGGCGCGCGTTGTCTCCATGCCTATATGAAAGATACTCATTCACTATCGTTGTTTCACCAATGAAATTCCTTAGATAGTTCTTCGAGCATTTTTCATCCTTCATTCACGGTGCATTTGGAAAAGATGTTCCGCATGGGACACCTTCTTCACAAAATTCTAAGACCTCAGGGAAGTCTGCGAGAGTTTAGAAGGTGATTTGACTACTATGCGAAGGTTCTACGAGGGTTCAGGTTGTCTGCCAAGGTTCAACTCTCGCAGGAAGTGATCTCTCGCACAACTTGTTCCTGTGATTGGATTTTCAAGATCAGACCATGTAGGTAGGCTAATTTCACTACTCTGATTCCATTTAGACACCTTGCGAGAGTTGGTAAGTTGATCTTGATGCTCTGCGAGAGTTCTGAAAATTCTACTTCTGGAAACTCTCGCATACACTAGAAAATGATGATTCCTCCATCAGAAACTCTCGCAGAGTTTTTCATGGATGCATCTAGGTCAGATCTGGTGACTGTCCAATTTTCAAGAGCTATCTCCTAGGGGATCTCAAAAAATCATGAAAAAAGTGCTCTTTCAGAGTGTTTTTTGACAAGATCTCGAGATTTTCTAATTTTTAACTTTTGTAAACTGGTAATCAGCTTCATCCAGGCTTGATCTGACTATTGGTAGTGCTCTGAAAGTTCTGATGGATTCTTGGTAGTAGATCCCTCAGTCAATATGATGATCTGCTTCCTTTTTTACCCTATCAAGATCTGGATCCTCCTTGGATTCTGATGGATTTTCCCGATCTTGCCAGATGAATCTGGATGGATTTAGCTTGATTTGGCTTGATCTCCTTAGATCTAGCAGTGATGGCTGAGCAGATTAGCTTTTTGTAACATGCCACCCCCAATCTGGATCTGTCTTACTGTGGTGGCCAGTACTTGTGCAACCGGCTACCGTTGATGCCGTTCTAAGTTCACAGCCCCATGATTAAGAATTTCCTTGATCCTATAAGGACCTTCGCTCGTGAATTTTAACTTCCCCTTGATCGCCTTGGTTTTATACATCAGGGTCAGATCTCCTAAACGAAGATTCTTCTTTTGTAATCTGCGATCTTCAGATTCACACAGATACGCATTTTGCCATTCTTCTTGGGTACTATAACTATCGGGGATACCATTCTGTGTGCTCGATTTTGTAAATGAAATCTGCATCCATAAGCTTTTACAACTCTTGCTTGATCAGTTTTGTATAATTCAGGTTGCAGCGATAGTAACGGCTTACCTTGGGGATTGCTCCATCCACCAAAGGTATGGTGTGTTGGACTACTGTTGGCGGAATGCCCTTTAGATCACTATAGCTCCAGGCAAAACAGTCTTTATATTCCACCAACAAGAATCGTAGTCTCTTGAACTGCGTGGGTATTAACTGCTCTCCCACATGCATTATCCTTTTTTCTTCTCCTGGTTCTGCAAGATTCATCGGCTGTGTTCACGCAGGTCCCTCGAAGACTTGTTCCGCTGGTGCCTGACTTTGATCAAATTCTCGTTGGGCTTGCAGCATCATGATTACCACGTCGTCCAATGTATAATTCTTGAAATTATCAGGCATCTCGTTAACTGGGGCTCGTCGAGATTCCTCTTTTGGCATATTGATCTTGGCCCAACTGGTCATTTTTTTTTATTTTCTGTCACTTGTGTAGAAGATGACGCTGTATCTGAGTCCAACTTGATTGACTTCAAGGAATCCAACACCTTCTTTTTGCCCTTTTTTGTCATTTTGGTGGGTTCATCCTTGTTGTCCTTCTTCGGGACTGCTGTGACATTCGCCTCATGGTTGCGAATATCAACGTCTACTATAGCTATTGCCTCTTCGGATAGGTCACTCCATCGGATCACCTGGTTGTAGCGTTGCTTCAACTGATTCTTCTTATTCGCAAGTGCCTTGGGTGGATCAGTCCTTGAGACTTTCGCCATAGCAGACCTTTGTGGTGGTTGAGCTGGTACCTTCTTGGTCCCGTAACGATCTGGGTCCATGTGGTGTAGGACTTGTTCATTAGTCAGCTCAATCTCCTTATTATAAGTTAGAGCATGTTGCCAAGGGACTAGATCATCGTCCACTGGGTTCTCAATCGGCACCGCTGACAACCATGCTACGTTTATCATATTCACCCCAAATGTGATTGGTGTGTTTATAGTGTAACATTTGGGTGAAGATGTATTCGGTTCTGGATCTGATTCATATTGACATGCCTGGCAGTCAATAGTTGCTAATGCATCCGTCCATCTCATGACATCCGTCTCTGAATGATAGTGACCTCCCTTGGCTGGCCTTGGGCGGTCAATTATATGATCTGTCGTGGATGATCCGTCATCAGCTTTGGGTGCAATAGGTTTCACCGCCCATGTGGTTGGATCTACCTTTGTAGCCTGTTCTCTATTCTCGAAGGTGAGTTTCCCTGTACCCCAATTGCGTACTACTTGTGCAGCCCTCAACCATGGTCTTTTAAGTAAAACACGGTATGCCGATGGAGATTCAGGTATATCCATGACCACAAAAGTAATCACATACTGCATGCCTGCTATCTTTATGAGAATATCAACAACTACACCTTTTGGTTTCACACAAGATTGATCTGCTAGCTTGATGGTGAATCTGGCTGGCTTCAATCCCTGTAATCCCCATTTTTTGTACAAAGTAGTGGAGATCAGATTGACACCCGATCCTCCATCTACCATTGTCGTCTCATCCTCGTATCTCTTGTGTTTGATTAGCAAAGTGATGTTGTGTTCCTCACTTTCCCATGTTGCTCCGATGTGGAGGACGTTACTTGTTTCATCATAGCCCGCACAATAGATGGGCTCATGTGCTACTGGCTCCTCATCCGCTTTGGCCCATTCAGCTAAAAGGCTTTTCGCTTGTGGTGCAATCCGCAGTAGTTCTCCGAGTGGTAAACTAACATGCCTTGACAACAAGAGTGTGAGCCTTTCAGTACGTGGTTCCTCAGGCTCCACCATGTGAAAAGGTGGTTCATGTTGGTGCAACCGATCATTCTGATCAGTGCGCAGTGGTAAGCCCATTTGCGATTCTCGTTCGACGCCGATTGGAAGTTCTGTGGGATTGTTTCGTTCTTGCTCTTTTTCCTCCTCTTGTGCTTCTTGTACCCAGTGTCTTATTTTCTGGTACTGTCTTCTCTCTTCTCTCACATTTGGATATGGTGCTGAAGTTGAGGGTTGGTTATCAGTGACTGATGGTGGTGGTGAGGGAGCCACTTCCTTCCTCTTCTGTGCTCGCGTAACATCTACCACAGGAGCGTGGTCTTGTCGACCTTTGATGGCATCCCCACTGGAACTGCTGATTGTTGTATGGCAATCAGGTTAAGAGGTGCACTGGTTCCAGGTTTAAATGGACAATTCTTGAAACAATGTCCATAACTGCAATCTCGATAGGAGGTTGTATATCATTTCTTGTAGGGACATTATACAATTCTATGTCCCTCGCCTCATCCATAGCAGCCGTAATTTCTTCCACCTTGACGTTGAATTTGAGCTGCATAGGCCGAAACATATTCAATTATGGCAGGATCCATAAATAATTCATCTGGTCCGTACCACTGCTGCTGCTCAGGTTGAGGTGGCATTTGCATTTCTTGTTCCGCTGCTGTCAGGTTTACATGGGCCACTTGTTGATTGGTTGGCCCTGGTGGAGCAGGTAAGGCCATGCGTTGTGGTTGATTGGGTGCACCGTACCTTGGTGCTGCGTTAGGTGCCCCTTGATGATAAGGATAAGAAGTCTGATAAGGACTTCTCTTCTGTTGAACAACCCTGGGGTTAAACGGACAAAATGCCGTATCGTGCGATGTTGCATTGCACAGATGGCAGAATCTATGTGTCAGTCTCAGATTTTGCTTTAGGACTGGACGCTCGTTTGTTGTATGGTTTTGTGTGCATACTGAACACCATACATTTTCTCGTCAAGGATATTGTAGCTGGTTTGGTTCCTGTTGATGTGGAGTTACTGCTACAGTTCCTTGTAAGGCCTTTAGTTTCTGGTCAAACTGCGCCGTAAGTTGCTCCATCTGCTATTTGTGTAATTTTGTCATTTGCTCCAACAACAGTTCTGTGGATAGAGCGGATGCGTTTGATGATGATGATGCGATCGAGGGAGTACGAGTGTGGGTGGAAGGATATTTGTTTATTGACTTTTCATGATTCGTATATTTCTAACTGAATTTTATAAGAAATTTGGAAATTAAAAAAAAAGGAGGGGTTGAGTGATGTGTAAATTCTATGATAGGATCTGTCAATTGTTTGGGATAGAAGTTTGATTGAGGAATGTCTACATTGGATCAACCTAATCTTAGTAGATACTAGGATTAGGAAAAATGTCGATTAAGGGGGAGAAATTTGGTGGTAAGAGGTAAGATTGGGTTGGAAAACTCGTGAGATATGAGAGTGGCATATGGGGATTTTTTGGAAGAATCTACTAGATAAGGCATATGTATATGTATTGGGTCATAGTGTGTTCTCATTTGTGCACAATTAGTCTTGTTTGGATCTATTATGTATTCCTGGTTGCTAGGGTTATTTGGTGCACTTAATGTAGTCGGTGAACATAGAAATATAATCAAGGATTGTGATGGACAATTACTTGTAGAGTTAGCAAATCTTGTTATGAAATATTTACTTGTTAACTTAAAAATGATTTGAATAAGGATCTAAATGTGGTGTTGTACTGGTACAATTAAGATCTGCACCTAGACATTTGAGATTCCTAAATCATTAGTAATTAACTTGAGTAGTTGGTTTACTCTTGTAGAAAGCTAATTGGTGAAATGGACATTGCGAAGAGAATTCACTGAAAATTGTTTGTTCAGGGTTATATTGCTTGTAATCCACGATTTGGGAGTCATTTGGATTCATCAGTAAAATCACGTGCATAGAGTATATAGAAATTCTTAATAGAGTATTTGTTAGACAAAAAATAGACTCAGTTCATTAGTGATTCTATTCTAGAGAGCTCAATTGGATATCGAATCATAATGGTTTCAAGGATGGTAACTGAATTTTTTGGAATTCAGTAGAATTTTGGTTGGACACATACTCCAGTATTTCTTAATAATTAAGTATGGTTTTGGATTCTAGTGAATTATGATTGACGAATCATAAGAATCTAATTATTTGTGATTGACGGATCACGAACAAGATACTTAATTATTATCAGTGAATTATTCTCGACCTATTGAATGAGGAGAAATTTTAGATCAATATTTTAAAAATCTAAATCTATTTACTCCAGTGCTTATTGAGACTATGGATCTCACATGTATTTCTCGTAAAGTAAATTGTTTTTGCTTATGGAGAGTTTTGCTTACTTATAGACTACAATTTGTAGTGGAATACTATTCACTAAAGTAAGCTTGTGTACGAGGTTCAGTCTCGATCTCCAAATTTATAGGAGATAGGCAAATCTATTGAGAATCAGATGGATTGTTGATTTGTTGCATGAGATGCTAGAAAGGGGCTTTTAACTCATTAGAGTAATAGTACTTTGGATTGAGCTATAATTGTCTGTGACTTGATGGATCTCCTAGAGATTTTGGTTGATTGAATTGTTGTATCTTGGAATATTTGGATATTCTAAAAATATTCGTACCAAGAAGCATTATTATCTACAAGGAATTGTGGATAGATTTTAGACTATGGTTAAATTGGAATTTTTTCAGCTTACAGACTTGATCTCTAAAATATACAGTTGATTCACCCAGTGCTTTGTGTAATTGGGATGACATAAAGGTGATAGCTATTATTTGGAAAAGATCAACCCATTTGGAAGATTTATAGCTTAGTGTGTCTTTGGATTTTACTCCTGTGTAGAGACGAGCAATTGAAGAGTTGTTGCTAATCGTGATTATTGTGGACACTCTTGAATACAAATTATGAATGCTAAACTGTGATTATATAGAAATAAATATTGCACTTGCTAAGTTTGATTACTTGTGTTAAAATTATTTTGTAGATTTGAACGTAGTCAATGATTTGGAGAGTGACAACAAGAAATTTTTGAATACCACAATCAACATGAGGTTGAAAAGGGTTTCTTCCTCAACAAGTTTAAAGCCAAAGAATAAATTTTTTTAAAAGCATGACGAAAGAAACAAACTGACATTGGTACAATCTAAAGCCTCCTACCAAATAATTGATGATAGTCAAGAAACAAGAAAAGCAACTAGTCCAACACATTCGTTTCGAGATCAAGATTTGCGAAGTTCCAAAATGATGGATCACTAAAAAAATTGAAAAAGCATTTGGAACACATGCTAGGACAAAGGCAATAGGCAATGCGGTACTTTTGAGATTCTTCTTTTTTTGCTAGTTAATATCATTGTCCATGACACAAAGAATAAACTAACTCACAATTGGACTTTGGATTGAACTTTTAGGTTGAAGAAACATTAGTGGTGACTAGAATCAATCAAAGTTTATACGAGATCGTCTACTCGATATGCAAAATTTTGAACTTTGTAAACAAAGAAAAACTCACCATATTGTTGCCTTTGTAAAAAAGAAACAACCGCTACAAAAGTTGGGAATTTACGAGCAAAGGTTGTCAAATTAGATGGGTCTTCAATGGAAGTCATTCTAAAGAATACGTGGATGTTGGAGGTATTCTCAACAAAGTGTAAATAAATAAAATCCTCCAATAAAATGTGTTGCGAGGGCATAGCATCCTGCGTGTATAAGCCCATGGCCCAATGAGCACGCAATTGAAGTTGTAAATAAAATAAACTTGACTTGGGCCTTGTAATTAAAATAAAACTAGAGGCCCAATGTCATTTTTAAACTTATAGATCACTTTTTAGAGTTGGGTCCAAATTGGGACTCACATGAATCTTGTGATTTCTAATGTACTTTTTGTGGACCCTTGGATCAAGTTGGGTCCAAGATGAATGGTTAGGATCATTGTGAATATTAGCCAATAAGATTGAGGGGCAAGGGCCTTCCCCATTTATAAAAAGGCACCATTTGTACACTATTTCCATGCTTAATGAGAAGGAGAAAAATCTTACCAGTTTTGGAAGAGAAGCATCATCATTTGCTATTCACTACTTGCTATTGCTCTTGGTTGTGTTTTCTATTGCTTTCTATTTCCATGTTTATTGTTTGCCATAGTGAATGTTTTTCCATTAGCAAGCATAAGGAGCATTTGAGCTAACCTCCACCCTCACTCTCTTTCTCTCTCTTTCTCTTCTCTTCTCTTCTCAATCTCTTTTTCTCCATTCCTTCCCTTCAACCAAACTATGATGAATGTTAGTGTAGAGGAGTAGAATTAAAGAGGAGTAGTATAGTGGTGAGTAGAGTTAAAGGAGAAAGTAGGAAACTAACTGAAAGTAGCATCTATGCATAGTTAGGCACCTATCCAATGATCTAACCTTTGTTGACAGGTGAAAGGGCTATACTACGAGAGAACTTCGACCCCACAGTGGCGCCGTTGCCGGGGATAGGTTTCCACTAACTAGTTTAGTTGCATTTTAGCTATTTTCTTGCTTTTTAGAGTAGTTTAGGTTGATTTTTGGGAGTTTAAAGTTAGTTTTATGTATTTTTTGTGTTTGGACTGTTCACAGCTAGCAAAGGAGGTGTAAGAGGGTAGAGGAGGCCCTGAACAATCTCTAAGGGCTTGAAACTTAAACCAATCATCCAAAAAACTCAAAAAACACACCAATCTGCATTTTGGAGGGAAAAAGAGCCAAAAAATTCATCAGATTTTTATATCTCTAGAATCAGTGGGAATTAACCCTTGCATGACTGGCAGCAGCTCCAAGGTACTGTCCCAGACCTACATAGAAGCCCGCGAGAGTTAGTTCCAAGCAGATTGTAAAAATCAGAGAAAAATCATAAAAAATTCAAAAAACCCTTGAAAAAATCCAAAAAAATTTAAATCTTCATAAGAACTCTCGCAGAGCCCTCTGAAGTTCCATCTCAGTGAGACCAGGACACAGAGAAGCTTGCAAGAGTTAGTTTGATGATTAAGTGCCTGTGCGAGAGTTCCTAGTGACAGAAAAGACGAGAAAGTACCAGTGAACCCTTGCGGACAATGAAATTTTCAATTCCAGTGGTCAAGAACTCTCGCAGAGGATTCCGAAGTTTCATCTCAGTGAGACCAGGACACAGAAGAGCTTGTGAGAGTTAGTTTGATTCCAGTGAGCTAAAAATTGGATTTAAGTGCTAAAAAATCACTAAAAAGTGAAGATCCAGCAAATCCTTCCAGTAAGAACTCTCACAGACCCTCTCAATTGATTTAGAATGTCAAATTACATCAGTGATGAAGCCTGCGAGAGTTAGTATGAAGATCTGGTGAAGATCAAGCACAAAAAGTGATTTTGAACCCTCGCAGACAGTGAAATTTTTACATCCTGCGAGAGTTAACTCTCGCAGAGAATTCTATAGTGAGATCTGATCCAGATCCAGCTACTGTGAAGCTTGCGAGAGTTACTTCCCAAAGATCTGAAAGATATCAAGTTTTTTACCTGCAAAAACAGCTAAAGAACCCTCGCATAGCCAACCCTTGCACAAGATAACCCTCGCAGACTAGATCAGTCGAAAGATCTGCATCAGATCTAGCTACTGTCAAAATCTCAGGTCAATCAGTGCAAGGAGTAAAAATTTATCAAGGAAAAACCACCGTAAAAGGCCTAAAATTCATTCCGGTCGATCAGATCGATCAAATCCTTGAAGATCCAGACTGCATCCTACTGTATAAGCAAGATCCAATCACTTTGGAACCCACCATCGGATAAATCTAAGATCGAGACGATCAATATCACGAAGGATAGTAAATCAGGCACCACACCTTCCCAGATTAGCAGCTGTGCAACAAGAGGCAAAACTGGAACCAGCACCAATGGATCCAATGGGCCAACCCGTACCTGTCACAACCTTGCATGTAGTTTGGAGAGCACCATGGATGGAGATACCAAAATATGATGGATCATCAGATCCCATCCGATTCCTCCAAATCTACGAGCAAGCATGTGAAATCTACGGCGAACGAACACCTGCAGAGAAGCTGATGCTATTTCCTATGTCTTTGCTTGGAGTGACTCAGAATTGGTTTTTCAACCTGTCAGAGGAAGAGAAATCCGCCTGGGAAGCAGTTAAAGCGGCTCTCATTACGCGCTTCAAACCAAGAAAGTTCCTGGAAGACCCGTTTCTCCTGCTAAGCAAGGTCAAGATGGGAAAACGAGAAAGGGTCCGGGACTATATTGAACGGGTCAAACATCTACGATCCAAGTGTAGTGTAGTCCTGACTCCTGATCATGCGGTGATTATGTGGTTCCTAACCGGATTACCATGAAGCACATAAGAGAACTGAAACGACGAGAGCAGTATGCTACTCTGCAAGAAGCTATGGAAGATGCCACCAGGGAAGAAAATGAGTCACTTTATTATACACATGACTTTTCTTTCAAACATTTTAAACACCAGTGACAATAACCATCATCCATTTGAGATCTATCTATGCATAAGAGACAGTTTGGGTTTAAGAAATTCTATGAGATTTTATAAATTATGATATACCTTTAGGGATCCGGATCTATATCTTATAATTTTCCAAAATACCCTGAAACAATTAACCAATGGATTCATCTGTTAGTCTACCTTTGGAATCAATGATATTCCATACCATCAATTTTTCCTCCAAAAAAAAATTCTTTGCCTATAGATTTGATCACCAAAAAATCAAAAAGATTAATTGGCTATCCTATATCCAATCATAGGATTCGTTTTTCAACCAATTCTAGAAGATACTTCAAGCCATCGAATTCTCTCATGTTCTTTAAGTAATTCACTGTAAATGAAAATATCATCTAAGAATATCACTAGGCATTGACCCAAGTATGGACAAGAAATATCGTTCATAAATTGTTGAAATAATCCAATGTATTCATTACTAAAAGGAACCATTAAGAATTCAAACCAAGCAAAGTAACACAATAATAGATGTCGAATATCTTTACGAAAATCGGTACGAGGAATTTCATTCCTTCCAAAAAGATCTTTAAACACCTTATCAAATATTCCGGAAATCTCAAAAATCCATCTGTATTTTGCATACCGTATAGGCACATATCTATTCCAACCAGGCACTGGAGAACCCATAAATTTTGTTCCTGATGGATACCAATGTAAAAACCATTGAAGTATATTAATTCATTTCATTATTCTATTTATGCAAAAAAGCTATTTGGAAGCTTCTTGCATTACTGGGACTGAAAACTCCAAATGATCAAGATTTTTTATCTCTGCTTACCTATAAAATATAGGTTTCCACAAAAGCAGGGGAAAAGATCATCAGTTATTTAGCAGGGAGTAAACAATTTCAAGGAGGTGATCGCTCTCTCTACACAGCCTTACATTCTACTCACAGCTGAAGAGTTAGCACAATTGCACTTCCAATCAATGTTCCCAAAACATGCAAGTTCACAACAGGATGTACGTAGGGAAAAACCTCTAATCCTCAACTTGCAATCCTTGGAACCCTATTTTTCTTTCACTAACAGTTCATATCACTGGATAAATTGATTTGTAACCAATCTTTCAATGAACAGAAGCTAAAAAACATGACTTAGGACATTATTCATGCAAATTATGCTATTCCATGACTAAGTAGAATCAGGCTATTAGACAAGCAACATGACCTTCCACAACAGATCATTCTACCTCAATCGAAAGCTTCCCCAAGAAACAGGAGATTCCAAATGAATTCACACTAATTCTCAACATCTTTACCAAAATAGAACATGTAGAAGAGCACTCTACCACCAATTTCAAAAAGCATGCTTCAAACAAGAATTAGTGAAATCATATTTGAATTTCTCTCAAGAAATTAGCACTCCATCCGGGATTTGTGCATCCAAGCGCTTTCAACTTCCAATCTGATATAGAGCTTGTCTCCATCCCATCCAAGACTGCATCTTAGCCGAGCTCTGATACCAATGTAAAAACCAACAGAAATGCTACTAAGATGAGGACAAGATCAACACACATAGAAACAAGTGGGAGTCAAACCACCCATCCAATTGAGATGTATCCGAACACCTCACCCCCGAGCCATGGCAAGTGAATACTTGAGGAGGGGAGAAAAACTTGGCAACCAAGAGCCAAAGCTTAGAATGGATACATAGAGGTAAGTAGCTTGTGCATGCATCCATGCAACCTCCCAAGCAGTCCATCTAAAGTATAGGTCACATATCCCATGCTATCCTCATGCATATGACCAATCACAAGCCATGCATGCTCCACATGTCTCAACAGGAGTGTTTGGGTCCTCTCAAGATTATTAGTTACAAACTGGCCTTGACATGGAATTAAATCGAGGCGTAACTCACAATCTCGAATACCCGAGGGCTGGTCCACCATATTAGTGGCCGTAACAGTTCTACAATAGTCATGATATGATTCGTAGATTCACTTACAAAAATACAACAAATGAATTACCAGATGTTTAGGATAAAGCTAGTCCAGTTATGGATCTTGTAGATTGATTCTTTGCCCAATTTTCGAGTTCCTAGGCATATCTAGTGAATATGGAAAGGCAGTGAAGCTCTACTTGCCAAACGTTAAGGCTGCAGCTGCAATAGCCTGGCTTAAGAAGAAGCGACCTAAACTTTTAAGGCTTAAACCTTGATTGAGGGCTAAACTAAACATGCATCAATTCCCATTAAAAAATCCCTACGCAGGCATGCAAACAATGCATGATCCATGAAAATTCCTACAAAGGCATGATTCATAAGGCCAAAAAAGCAGCAAATGTGGTGCTTTACTATGCATGATTAAAACTTTGTTTTAGTTTACGTTACTGTTTGCAACATTAATGAAATGATTTGACAGATTCTTCGAAAGACAAATGTTTGAAAAGTTCTAGGGTTAAGACAAAACCGAGATAGTTGAGCTACTAGCCAATGGTTAACTATCTATCATGTACTTTAGGCCACAATTTAATCTCTGTTGAGTCTAAACCCTAAGCTACAAGCCTTAACTAATTTAGCTATGGTTCATGACAGCTTAATGTGATGCTTAATGACATGCAAACCCAGTTTGAAAGCTCTTTTGAATCATTCTTACTAACATGAAACAACACCACATCTCTTCTTAAATAACTTGACCAGAAGAATGGACGGCCAAACTTGATAGTCTGAAAATACAAAACGCAATAGTTGAATATGCTTGAATCATCAAGGATATCAAAATATCCTTCTCTTGCCAAAGGTGCCCATGTAATATTTCAGTGGTATAAGATCTAGTGTTCCATTCAACTCTGGTACACACAAAACTATAAGATTTCAAACGAATATTCCCAAAGAATGTTCCAAATGCTAAATACAACATTGGTTGAGTGCAACCCTTCTGTTGTTTCCTTTTTTTAGAGCCACTATGGTATCTGAAACTGTTTTCTACAACACTGAAATTCTATTTTGCTTGACTGCTCAGACAAGTAGGAGTATTTTATCTCATGCCTCGTAGAGGATCAAGGTGAGCTGAGAATACAGTCATCACAGCAGTTGTAGAAGAGTACACCATGAAAAGAAACCAAATAGTACCACAAAATCTGTAAAGTAGTTAAACTTCTTGATACCTCCATTATTTCCTGTAGTCGAGGATTCGATAGCCATCAAAAGAAGAACAAGTGTAGTATACCGTCAGAGAAGTTCATTAAAAAGCTGCAGGGTGATTTATCACCTAAGCATAACATCATCTCATCATACGGATTGATTAAACTCCTCTTATGGTTTTGGTTTTAAATTACAATACTTCAGTCGATTTAAAACCAGCGTAAATAAAAAAGCTACAGATCAAAATCCTACAAAAGCTATATGTATGCACGCCTTTTTACATGTGAAGTTTCCATCCCCCGAAACTGCGGGGGAGGCAGAGTATTTTATCCAATCCATGCCATTTGAAGCTGACGCGACGGCGGGCAGAGAACCGCGGCTCGCTTGTTATACAAAATGTGCCTGCAAGAGACAAGGCTCGCCTCACTAAACCCTAACGATGCTCTCAATAGAGTCGCAGCTCTACAGATTTTCATCTAATGTTGGAGCTAAAGCTTTCTATCCATTCTCCTACCTCAGCGTCTGTCGGGCTTCCTCACTAAACTCTAACGATGCCCTCAACAGAGTCAGAGCTCTACAGATTTTCATCAAACGTTGCAGCTAAAGCTTTCTATCCATTCTTCTACCTCAGCGTCTGTACACTTTTCAAACTTTCATTGGATTTTTGCTATAGTCACAACATTTCATGGCAGCATTCTTCTTCAATGCATAAGGAAAAAAAACAACTCATTGTTCATTCATTCATTCGTCATTATGTCTGCAGGAAGAAGGAATAAAGATACATCACCTTTGTGGCACAAAACACTCTTTACTGCTACGCAATCGTTTGTCTATGCAGTAGAAAATAAAAAGTATTGCCTCTGTGGTTCACTAAAAGCTTTCATTATGCCTTTTTTACTGACGCTATGTCCGTTATGTCCAATAGTAAAATCCCGAACAACACTCTTCATTAGCAAATTAAAGTCAGTAGCATGCAATCGAAATAGCAAGCAACTACCTATAACCACTGTACCAGAAACAAATATACAGAATATCTTCTATTCGCACAAATTCTTACTACCCTGATTTGTAGCATTGTTTTGTGAAAAAAAAACCACTCACTCTTCGTTCATTCATTCATCATTCTGTCTGCAGGAAGACGGAATAAAAGCATATCATCTTTGTGGCACAAAACACTCTTTATTGCTACACAATCCTATGTAGTAGAAGCTAAAAAGCATTGCCTCTATGGTTCGCTATAAGCTTTTGTTATGCCCTTTTCACTGACGCTATGTGCGTTATGTTCAATAGTAAAATCCTGAACAAGACACTCTTCCTTAGCAAATAAATTAAAGTCAGTAGCATGCAACCAAAATAGCAAGCAACTACCTACAACCACTGTACCAGGAACAAATATACAGAATTCATTTGATTTCTTTTCTTTTCTACTAAGTAGGTACCGAATGAACAAAACAGTCTTCTGATTCAACAAATCTTCTCTGCCAAAACTTACAATGATCTTCCAAGATATAGCCAGCAGCAATCCAACTAATGTTGATGCTTTGGTCTGCAGCAGCACGTCCCTTTGGATTCTAAGCATAGTTGCAGCGCGATTCCCGAATCGAGATTCCGATTCGCGATTCAGGATTTTCCCATAATCGTGTAGAATCGATTTTTTTTTTTTCTTTTTGAAATTTTTTTAGGCAATATGGGTATCAGATGAAAGCTCTGATCGAGGGGATTATGATTGTGTAGTTTGCCGACTGTTTCGGGTGCGAAACACCAAAAAGTGTGTTTTCACTCGGGGAGTTGGAAGGCCAAATCATGAAGAGGCCTTAACGTCGGGGCCGGGGTCTACCGGTAGCCCCCGGACCCTGCCGTTGGGGGGCGTTGCCCCCCAAACCCCCCACCAGGGGGCTACCGCCCCTCGAACCCCCCTTTTCCCGGGGGGCTACTATCCCCTGAACCCCCTAGAGCTTCTTGCTATATAGACACTGTAGATAAAAATGCCACCGCCCCCCTTTAGATAAAAATGGGGTCCAAATGCGCGCCGAGAAGGGCCCAATATTTATGCCCCCATTGCACTCACATCTCCAGTGAACCAATTGCAAAAGTGATCACCATCCATACAATTGATAGTCCAAACTGTAGCATTAACATTTACTGAAAACCAGAGCAATTGACAATCGGATAGCTACTGAAAATAAGATCTGTTTGTGCCTCATCTACTGCACTTCTGAGAGGCAAAACGTTGGTTTGACCATTGATCCCCTAAAAAAATTTCAGCAATAAGCTATTTTTCCAATTTTTTTTTTTTTTTTTTTTTTTTTTTTGCGATTCTGGGTCGCGAATCGCGACCCGCGAATTGCAGACCCAGCGAATCGAGATTCGCTGCAACTATGATTCTAAGTAGGCAGCATCCATGCCTCACTCTTCTGTTATAGTGAAAGCATGTACTCTTTCTTTGCTTTCTTTTCTTTTTGCTTTTGCATACCTTTTTAAGATTTTTGGGCACGTTAGTTTAGCCGCCATCAACAAAGTTTCATGCCTTAAAAGCTTAGGCCACCCGCACAAATTACCTTTTAACGTTGACTTTTTTTCATCTCCATTAACCGACCTCAACACATAGTATTAATAGCCTTTGCAAGGCAAGGCTAACAAAATCCTCAATTCACAAAGCTAATACTTCAATATAGGATCAAAACTTGAGCAAGGATTTTTCATTTTATAATTTCTCAGCCGACCCGGTGAATACCCGTACATTTTCTTTTATGCTATCGGTTTTTTGACAATGAGGCTTGAGCACAACATTTAGACAAGGTGATTGATATATAACTAGAAGCTTTGCCTTATGCAGGGCATTCAAATAGTTGAAAAATAAAAAATAAACATTGCATTCTAGAAAATTAAAAGGACAAACAAAACTCATTTTAATGCTTATCATTTGCAAGTGACACCTTAGTTTTTAGCATATGGTCACAAAAACTTACCACTATAGCACCAAAGCTAAAAACCCTAAACATCTACAAAGAAAACTACATGCAAAAATCAAATTATATTTTGTCCATTCAGAAGCCCATAGACTTTCTTGTGTACACTATAATGCTCAGTTATGGGTAAGAAAGCCCAAAAGAAAGTAACTGAACTACGTACAGTGTCAAAGGGAAGAAGGATTACTCAAACCAACAAGTTCAAGGAAAACCTTTCTCTCTCCAATACTCACATGATCAAAGAGAACGGATGCCAATAGCAGATTCAGATTAAAATCAAGATAGTTTTCTCGAAACATCAGGCAATTTCATTTTCATCCAGTTCCAAGGCCACGCAAAAGTAATCATCATCGCCATCCCAATTATCAACATGATTGATATATGCACTCATTTAATTCTGCTAAAGGACACCAGACTCTCAAAGAGATCCCCATGCACCACTCATCTAGAAGCATTGAACTTAGAGACATGTAGATCAAACCATTCAAATATGTTATCTGATTGTAAGCTGGTCATTTCATGATACCATTCAGCTCTTCCTGAATATGGTGCTCCCACTTGAGCTTCCCAGACCTATCTTCAGGCAGCACGCCACGTTTCCTCACAGACATCTGCCAATTCATAGCTCTTGAATTTTTCTTCAGAAACCCACTTTGATCTACAAAACCATTTTCCCTCAACAGAGTATAGATACTCTCAGAAAGCTTCTGGTCAAAGTCAGGAATTCATTCTAAAAAGAAATGCGGAGTCAATGGAATCTCAGGGCATTTCACTTCTGTTGTGAGCACGCCCTTGCTGCTAAGAAGTTCCATTGCCTTCTGTTCTAAATAAGCTCTCTTTGCATCTCGAATGGTGTGGGGATTTTCCATTGTGTGATACGGAATCTCGACATTTTTTAAAGAATCGGTGGAGTAAGCAACAAGTGGTGAAAATTCGAATTCCTCTTCTTGAGAATAACTTTTTTGAGGTGTAATCGGTTGTGTGGTATGTGCACTACCAGGTATATGATCGATTCGATTATTAAGCACTTCAAATTAGTATTTTGGAAGTATATTTCGGATTTCTTGATTCACTTGTGTTGTTGATTGCTTCGGTAGGAGCACTTTTCCGATAGCAAGGGGTTCATTTGGAGGTAATGCTGGTTTTTACGGCATCTTTGTGATCACATATTTAGTATTTTATGTGGTTGTTTTGGACTGTCTTTTGCTTTGTTTGATTGAGCTGGGTTTGGCAAAAATTTTAATGGAGGCTAATAAAAGATGCTCAACACTGTTTTCTAATTTCCTTCTCTTAAATTTTCAAACCAGATATCGACTATAATCCTTAAAGGATTTCTGTAATATCAAAATATCCTATCATTTCTGATTATTGAAACAGGTCCGTCATCTATTCATATAACAAATTCCTCCTAGAATCTATGATAGATGTTTCTCCTTGATAACTCTCTTTTCTTTCTATTGCTTACTCCACCGATTCTGATTGAAACGGGTGACTTAAGTTGGATTCCTAGTGGAATTCCGTAAGGCTTTAGTCACAATTGACGATTCTAATTGAAAATTTGCTTTATTAACTGCAAAAGGGGCAACCAAGAATTGGACACTTATGTCCAGGAGTTCTTGGATTTTTTGGCCAAGGTGTCGCTTTTTTATAGGAAGTTGGCGCAGTGGCAGTTCATTCTTGAACTGCAAGCCGATTTTCAAAACGAGTGCAAACAAAATATCTTCCAATTTTTGGAAGATGTTGTCCGTGGCTAACACCTATGATAGCACCATGGTTGCCTTGAGAGAAAAAGAACGCACAGCCAAACGGCCCTGAAGCCTAAGATGGAAAAGACTAAAAATAAATGGAAAAAGTGGTTTTTTGATATGCTTGAAGTTGAGGCGTACCAACACACTATGAAAGTAAAAACAAGTGAAGCCAATAAAAATCATGAGTTTATTCCCACTCATTCCTCAGTGAGTTGGAATTGGTACTCTGAAGTTGGAATGTGAAATTCTCGAAAACTTCAATGGTACCGTTGGTATTATTCTCAATTGATTTATGTATCTTATATATAAGTCTAGATTTTGAGACACTTTGATCAGGAAGTGGAGGGCCTTCATGGAGGAAGAACCTGTGGTATGGCATGCAGGCGATTCCGAAATGAAGATCTAAAACTAACTGGATCAGTTTGACCGTAGTAAGGCCGTAAATCTAATTGATGCCAAATACTATGGGTCATAAAACGGGTGTTTTGTGGGAAATTTGAGATATTGGTCATGACCACTTATGGATATCTCAAATCTACAAAATCGGAAACCCGCAAGCTATTTCTTTATAAAAATATATATATTGTGAATTTCTTAAACATTTATTAACCCGATTCCTTGTGATTCCTTGGAAGGTAAGTTTTATTGCCCGTTGACCTTGGACGATGTCACATGAATGGCTAATACAATAATTTTCTAAATGTTTTTCTTGTATGAATCTTCAAAAAGTCCTTTTCTGATTTACAGGTCAATTTTCAGTGTTGGTAACGAAGAAAATCTTTTGATAAGTCATTCACGAAAATGTGTTGGGACATTATCAATATTTGGTTACGATGATGCAAGACCTTTCTTGACTTTCAAGTTTTTTTTGGATCTCTTCTTTGAAACTTCTCCTAGGGCAAATCTAGATTGATATGCATCTCTTAGAAACTCGTGTCGTTTCCTATTAAAAGGGGGAGAAGTGGGAAGAAAAGAGAGCTATCAAGGAGAAATATCTATCATAGATTCAAGGAGGAATCTGTTATATGAATCGATGACGAACCTGTTTCAAAAGTCAGAAACGATAAGATATTTTGATATTACAGAAATCCTTTAAGGATTATAGTTGATATCTGGTTTGAAGATTTAAGAGAAGGAAATTAAAAAACACTCTTGTAGTAGAAGAGTTATTGAGTCCGATTGATTTGTGTCAAAATTAGGGAATTCTATTACAAGATGGTGGTTTTAATCAACTTGATCTTAGTGAGGACTGAAATCTGTGGGTTGATGCAAGGAAGGAAATTCATTCTAACAATATATTCTTTTGAGATAATCTTCGGTTGAGATTTTGATTGTGGAATAGCACTCTTTGAGAGATATTCTCTCTTTGAGGATAATCAAGTTACAAGATCCTTGGTTAAAAAAGTATTGTGTACAGATCAAGTGAAATCTGTAGAGATATGATATGTAGTGAATCTTTGTGTGATCGTAAAACCTTTTGTACAAACTTTTAATCTTGTGGATTTACAAAGTATTCCTTGGACTAATTTTATTAGCATGCATAAACTAGTTGTTAAAACATAGGCATATTGATGAGAATTGTGTAGAGAAAATTTGTCGCTAGGTTATAGCAGTTCTTATTGAGAATTGCTTATTGACCTAGAATATTTAGAATCAGATTAAATGTGGTGTTTTGGTACCAAACCTAGACATTTAAATATTTTCTAAATCCGATACATCTAACCAAATTAGGAGCGCCACTTCTGAGTTAGTTGTTTGAAATCAACAATATGATCTTACTTATGGATATTGTTGTTGAAATGTATTGCTTATAAGTCACAACCTTTACGAGTCATTTTGGATTCATTTACAGGTTTATGTACATAGAATACACATGAACTATTGGCCTTATCTTTTCCCATTTGGAAATGACGGAATGCTGTCACAGAAGACTTAGGAGAGTTGGATAGTTGATGGTAGGCATAATTAGAACTTCACGTAATGAGGTTCCGATGAATCTTGAGTTATTCTAGATAAGAACTTAAGAATAATTGAATCTAGATGCATTCTAGATAGGACCCTAACTTTGGAATGACACTTTGTGCCATGGCTAAAGTAAGGGCCTTTTTTGGATTACAATCCTTATATAGGCACCGTAAGTGAGTTGGAAAAGTCTAAAATTTTCCTGATGGAAAGGACTTTTTGGAACAACTCATGTCTTCTAAGAGTTCTCATACACTCTTATGATTACCAAGAAAGCATCAAATTTTGCTTAAGTAGTTATAGAGCGTCTGTTTAGACTTTACGGATTACCTAGTGACTTTGTGAACGATCGCAATCCAAGGTTTACTAGTCACTTTTGGTCGGCTATATGTGCTAAACTAGAGACGACTCTGAGCTTAAGTTCTTTTGACCATTGGTCAAACAAAAAGAACAAATCAGGTGAGGGAGAAAATGCTTCGAGCATATTTTTAGGCGACAATCTCATTGGGAAGTGTATCTGCCCTTGATTGAGCTGCCTATGCTAGGGTATCATGTTCTCTTATTAAGTATAGGACAAGAATTCGATGAATTATGATTGACGAATCATAGTTCAGATTCTAGCTATACTTGATCATTTAAGAGAATGTTTACCTGTGTGATCAAAAGATCATATGATATATGCATTATGATTGCAATCTCCTCAGAGAGGAAGTTATCCTTGATGGAGATTAAGTTATAGTAAGCATTTGGCTACCAGCTATAGCCCGTTCGTGCTTATTTACAGTTTTAAACCTATATGAAGAGCATCTTGGTTTTGGAGATCAATTGGACATGTTGGATAAATTATCGGGTGTGTCTCGACTTGAACTTGGAAGGATCTTGGATACAAGAACTAAACGATTGAGAATTTGTATAGTTACCAAGCATCTGGTTCGATGGAAGAGATATTCCTGGTAACAAGAAGGGAGCTTAAGGAGAACTTCCCTAGCTTTAAGTTCTTGGACAGGACTTGAATAAGGGGGGAAGAATGTCATGCCCACGATTGGTCTCGGGTAGCGTGTCCATGCTAGAGATCAGTAGACCAACAACCCATAAGTTAGTTATGATTATAAGGGAATTGGGGCCCTTATGTGTATAAGGTCATAGCTAATGGTTGTAGGCCTAAACTCATGATGGTGGATTTGTATGGGTCTATCAGTGAGTCATTGAGGAACTGGATGACGTGGCCCAAATAGGCTACAGAAGTGTCCAGTGAGGTGTCACAGTGCACTACTAGTGGTGCATGGGCCTTGGAGGGTATAAATATACTGATTGGGCTCTCACTAGTGTATCCTTGATTGTGAGACTAGTAGCCGTATAATGCTGGTGTAATGCCTCATTCCTCTTTGAGATTGATCCATAGCTTGGGGGCTAGATCCGCTCGATCTAGGATTGGTTGGGTTGGTTTGTCCACCATCTTTTTCCCTTGTGTTGCTTGTTATTGGTATGCTTAGAATATGATTCTTGGTTAAGGACTTTATAGTATCGTCCCCCACATATTCCTTCTTTTGTTTCTTCTTTTCCTCGCATAATCCTATACCTCCACCCTCCTGTGTACCTTTGTCCAAGATGTGGACGTTTATATATGTAGGGTGCATGCCTTTCCAGGCATCAAATGCTTGTACTCCCTTCCAACAATGAGCTTCCCTTTTAGAATCTTCCCAAACCCCACATCATGCTCCACCCCACATCCTGCTCCACTTTCTCCTCCCGACTGGGCTTGGGCTCGCAATCTTGATATTTTGGGCTCCTTCTATCTTGGTTTCCCTCATCCCCGCCTTTATGCCCGCATTCATATGGCCCTTCGCCTTGACGTTCAAAGAGCTCCTCAACTACCTTTAACTCGTTTAGCTACCAACCCTTCTAATATCGCAGCTTGGCATACTTATTTACTCTTTTCCCTTTGGTGTTTGCCTTTTCCTCCTAGAGGTGGTGAAGCAGGTCATCGAAAAACTCGTAACAAAATTCGACGTTTCATGTCAGGTGATTGGCAAAATTTACAAGAGGAACTTTTTCTTCGTTGCAATGCACTTGCAGCAAAACGGGAGTTTAATTCAATCTCAGACTCGAGATCCATTCCTATTCATAGTCGTCTACATCATTGTGTTTTGCTTGGAAAAGCTGGTGAATTTTCTCAGGCTGCACACGCTCTTGCTCCCTCAATTTCAGCAATACCTTCTTCTTCAACTATTCAGGTTTTGGAATGGCTCCATCCCCATGCCAGTGATACTCTTCCTTTATTTGTGGAAAACTTTCAGCCTGATCTTCAACATGCAGAAGTTCATTTTATGAAAGCTTTTCTACGTAGTCCTCGCCTCTCAGCTGGCGGGCCTTCAGAAATGGTTTTTGAGCATCTTCGTGATTGTTTCTCTCTAGATGATTCTGCTAGTGGCTTTGATCTTCTCTTTAAGGTGTGCTCCTTCATTGCATCTGACAGATCCTGTCTTCAGTTGCTCATATTTTAGGTGTCGCTCATCTTTTAGCTTTGGATAAAGCTTCAGGTGGTGTGCGTCCAATTGCAGTGGGTGAATGTTTATACAGGTTGGTGGCAAGGCTAGTTTGTTTCCAATTTTGAGAAGCATTTCATGCTCATATTTTTCCATTTCAATTTGGGCGTGCTACTCCTGGCGGGACGGCCGTTCATGCTTTACGTGCTACTTTGGATATTCATCATGACTGGGTAGTTTTACAAGTTGATGTTGCTAATGCTTTCAACTCTATTTCTCGGGCGACTGTCTTTCAAGAACTTCGTGGTGCTCATAAAACACTTGCCATGCTCATTCCTTTTGTCACATCTCAAATGTTGAAAAAACACACCACATGCATGTAGGAATTGTAGTATGAGCGATGTGGTTTGATCGATTCCATTCAAAGCACAATAAATCTACTATGAGAAGGCTTCATCTTCAATGCATTGACACCCTTATGATTTCATTACAAAGACTTGCCTCGGAAACCTAAGGTGCATCACAAAGCCTCACTCACCCAGGCTCAATTCTCTATGATTTCACGAGCTTATAATATAAAAAAGCATCACAAAGCCTTGTTCAATTCTCTATGATTTCATGAGGGGATATGATAAATAGCAAAAAGCACTACAAAGCATTTGTTTGATTCTCGATCCCATGAGTTCATAATACTGAAAAGCATTACAAAGCCTCTACTCCTCACAAATAGTGTTGGTGTATAATGCTTGAGTTGGGCTTGCCCATTTAGATTCAATTCTATGTGATCCCACGAGTTAATAATAGCAAAAAGCTCTAAAAAGCCTCTTTTGAAGCACTTACTTTGATTGATGACATCATGTGTTAAAATTCCCACGTAATTCTTCTTCTAATAAGGACCTATAAAATCTGCAAAGATACGCAAGTTTTCTAATTAGTCTGTAGAAACACTTGGAGTTTGAGATAGTCTGCAGAAATACGAAGTTAGTGCAGATGGGAAAAGGCTGAATGACACTGGTGGAAAAATGCCAAGGTTGAAAACAGATTTTTGACCAATCAATCTAAAATACCAAATTAATGAAAGGAACCGAAAAATTTCGATCTTCATTTTCAAGGATCCACTCAAAACGGAGCCCTTCCTCTAGTTTAAAATTCGAGCTAAATCAAAACTTTGAAAGACCATCAACAAACGTTTGAATCAACAATTGACTCAAAGTCAATCGACAAAGTCCAAGCCTTCAAAAGTATAACGAACAAGGTTCGACATTTTAAAATTTAGGTATATCTTTGAACAAAATTTGAGGGACCGTCTGCAGAAATAAGCAACTTTTTTGGAAAAAAGACAAACTTCAGAAATACATGGAAAAGTCCCACAAGGTTGAGAATGCTAAAATTTGATGCACTAACAGTAATTTAGATATGATCCTGATGCTTGCATTTAATCAAATGTATATGTCAAATATCTATTGCTACTTGTACAAAGTACAATAATTCAGAGTCAATAGTTGGTACATCAAACTACCACCTTTAGTATCGAGTGCTTATCTTGGCAACAATCATAATCTTCAAGTACTTGTCAAACAAACCATGCTCAATATTTATACATATATAAGATTAGAGCAAGTGCATCTGAATGATGCATAAGATGAATGAAACGCATGAAACACATGCAATCAGATTCATCAAACAAGTAGAGACATAACAAAATAGTGTGGAATATCTATGCAATAGTTTTGGTCGTCTCAGTATTTTATTATTAGCTCTCAAACTAATCTGAGAAGTATATGCAACACTTGAATGATGTCAATCTCTCTCTCTCTCTCTCTCTCTCTCTCTCTCTCTCTCTCTCTCTCTCTCTCTCTCTCTCTCTCTCTCTCTCTCTCTCTCTCTCTCTCTCTCTCTCTCTCTCTCTCTCTCATATGCACTTTACTATATGGTTATTACACTTTATTCGCTTTCCAAAATGATATGAAATGGTTTTTTTTTCCTTATGGTACTAAACCAGCATAAAATGTCTTACCTTGCTAAATTTAGTAACATGGCCCCTAATGAGTTTATTTAAAATTTCTAGCCTTTTGGTGGGAAACTTGGTTTTCATCAAACAGTTGTGATCATTGCACATTATAGGGATTCGATCTAACAACGGGCATTCTTAATCATCTAGTGCACTAAGAGGTACTGAAAATTCTATAAAAAGGAAGATGACTACAACCCTAAGTTTCACTCTTCCTATTCTCTCCCTCTCTCTCTTGTTGTAGCTCTCTTGGTTTGCTTCTCTACTACTACCATCTTTGCTTGGATGAGAGGAGACCTGTGAAGGCTTTTGGAAGAGTATTCGACTGGAGATACTACAAGATGAGGTAAGAAAGCTAACAATTGTTTGGTTAAATGCATTTGCTCGCTTTGTTGGGAATTTGATTTGTTTGCTTTGCTGGAAAGGATATGAGCTCACACAATACTGTGATTATCATAGATCGACATTACCTTCTTGCTTCCAAATAACATGATTGGAAGTGTCTACATGTGGGCGTTGGCTCACTGTGAATAGTATCACATGTATGATACCCTTCTCATCACATATTATGTTGTTTCTAGGCAGCAAACAGCCAACTGAGGGTTTGTTGCATTGATGCATGCTTGATTCATACTTATGTGTAAGGTTGCCTAGCATAATTTGTCTGGCCAGATTTCTGCGCTTCATCATGAGGATGTATTTTTGTTTTGAACCATTATCATAATGTGTGATGGCTGCCATCAGAAGTGCGATGGACCATCTCCGCTCTCTGCTATCTGATTGATCTGTCATAAATGACCTCCATCTGAAATGTGATGGGCCTCTTCTCCTACTACTGTTTTTTCTGAGAATAAAACATAGACGTAGCTACTGATGATGCTCAATAATGTCTCTACAAATAGCTTTTCATAGCTAGCTGCCCAACGCTTTTTGATACCATCTTTGATAGTAATGGGAAGCTTGAAATGTATGAGCTCACGAAACTAGTAATGCAAATGGTGTGCACTAGTCTTTACTACAATACGCTTTATGAGGCTTTGATAACAGTCTTTACCTGAATGCAACAACTACTTATGCGCTTTTCTGCTTTCCGGATATGATAATGTGTGAACTGTTAAAGGAACACCCTATGATACTTCGATGCACGAGTACTGGCCTGTAACAATGAAGCACATGTGATTGATGTTAATACATGTATAAAACCATAGTTTTTTCTAAAAAAGAAATTGTGCCATCATTAATCAATTACTTCGGTCTGGAATTGGTAGTACGTAAGCAAGGTTTTGCTTGAAGCAATGGGAGATGGGTGTGAAAGTTTTTAGATCCTTAAGATCCAATCAACTTGAAAGATCTTTGGTTAGGAAGAGAAATACACTACCAATCTCACCAATGTAGAAAAATCAGCATCTACACACAAAATGAGATGCAAACACTAAAAGAACTTGATCAAACTTGAATGAAATGATTATGTACTGTTGTCCATACAAAATCAGCAAGCTATTGTCATTCACACGTGTGAAATCAAAAATAGCAATTATGGATCATTCTACACATAAAATTGCATGCAATCACCAATATAGTGCATCAATGGATAGTAGAACCCAAGAGAACCATGTATAAGCATGAAACGAGATAGAGAAGAGAGAAGATCACTCTCTCCATGATTTACATCCATTTATAACAGGTCCAAATCCTATTTGGCCACTTGGCTTTCCCTCCAAAATGCTAACCCTACTATTTTTGGGTCTAGATTCAATGTACCCAACTATTCAAATTTGAATATCCTAAAACTCGCCTCCAAACTTTCCCACACTTTCAAAAAGTGTTTATTCAAATGACATTTAGACTAATGAAGTTTGAAAAGTCAATCTCTAAGTCTAAAACAAGTTTTGGCCTCAATATGCCAAATATGGAAATATTGACAAAATGATCAAACTAGTTGAATCTTTCACACTCCCTCTTCAACTAGTTTTAGCATAGACTTCGATAACACTCCAAGTGAAGTCCTTTCCCAATGCTTTGGTGAAGATATCAGCTACACATTCCCTTAAAGACACAATCCACCTCTTTTGCAATGACTTCCTCCCTTGCAAAATGATATTGCACCTCAATATGCTTGCTCCTAGCATGAAAGATAGGATTGGATGCCAACCTTTGGGCTGATTGATTGTCACAAAAGATGATTGGGCTCTCTGAAAAATCCATCAAGTGAAGATCCTTGATCATCCTCTTGATCCATACCATCTCCTTTGTGCAATGTGTAAGAGCTTTGTACTCGACCTCACTAGATGACAATGAGATAGTGGCTTGTTTCTTCGACATCCATGATATAGCTCCATCACCAATGAAAATACAATGAGCACTAATGGATTTCCTATCCATTACATCTCCAGCATAGTTCGAATCTGAAAATTCAAAAAGATTAGGTGATGATCCCTCATACAATATGCCAAAATCTCGAGTTCCAATGATGTACCTCAAAACTCGCCTTCCTAGCTTCCAATGCTCCTCACTAGGATCTTGCATGAATTGACTCAATCTTCCAACACAATAGCTTAGATCTGGTCTAGTAATGGTTAGATAGATGAGTGAACCAACTAGCTTCCTATAGAGAGTAATGTCCTTGAAGGACCTTTCATTACCTCTTATAGTTAGCTTTACATGAGACTCCATAGGTGTACCAATAGCTTTTGCATCTACCATATGAAATCTTTCTAGAATAGAATTAGCATACTTCTCTTGGCAAATGAAAGTAGATTGAGAAGATCTAATGACTTTTATTCCCAAAATGTAATGCAAATTACCAAGATCATGCACCTCAAACTCCTTCTTAAGAGCATTCTTGATATCCTCCACATCTTGATTGTCTCCACCAAGCTTTGTTAATGAAATGTAGCTCTTGAGCTTCTCCATGTACACTTCCTCCTCAAGATCATCATTCAAGAATGCATTTGAAATGTCCATTTGCCATAGATTTCATCCATAAAGTGTAGTAAGTGAAATGATGACTCGAATAATTACCATATTTGCCATGGGTGCAAAGGTCTCATCATCGTCAATCCCTTGTTGTTGGGCATATCCTTTTGCCACTAGCCTTGTCTTGTACTTGTTGATAGATCCATCTTGGTTTGTTTTCACCTTGAAGATCCATTTGCATCCAATAGCTTTCTTGTCCTTAGGCAACTCCACCAATCTCCATGTTCCATTCTTCATAAGAGCTTGATACTCAAGATTCATTGCTTGGGGCAAGGCAGATCAAGGGATGGGATGGCCACACGCAGGGTCATGGATGGGTCAGAAGGCGTGGCCAGGCAGCGAGGATCTGGCACACGTCTTCGGGGACTGAGGGAAGCGAGGCAGATGGCCGTTAGTAGCAAATCGCAGGCAGGAGAGAAGAGCAGGGCCTCAACAAGCAGATCGCAGATCAGAGGAGGGTTATGGAAGATGAAGGAGCCGTAGGGTAGCGCTTAGGCAAGTGAGGAGGGAGCGGGGCAGACTGTAGGATGGAGAGGATGGAGGGTTAGATCACAGCTGGATGGATTGTGGATAGGCAGGGCCAGACAGCGAGCAGAGAGCGAGCCACAGGAGGGCCGCAGATCAGAGTAGCGACCAGGCAAATCGCAAATGGAATTAGCAGCGATTGATCACAGGTAGAGGGAGAGCGGGCCAGAGAAGTGGGAAGGTAGTCAGGATGGCCACAGACAGTGCGCAGGCAGGCTTAGGTGACGACCTTCAAATGGTCTGCAAATCAAGTGAGAAAAGGCTGCTGGTGAGGGAAAAGCCCATGCAAATCAAGGAGGCAGAGAGCCGCAGGGTGGAAGGGAGCTATAAGAAGCAATGGAGCAGGGTTTTGGGGGGGGGGATCCTGTGTTTGAATACCCAGGCAGCGACTGGCAGAGTAGGATAATTGACTCTTCTTCATGTTGAACAAGGCAGAAGTTAACAGGGTTTGAAATAGATAGCTTTTGGAGTAAGCTTCTGATCTTTGGGTGACCAAGATGGCAAAGCTTTCAGATGAACAGAGCAGAACACTGATTTGTAGTTCAAGAATTTCTATTACAGAGCCATAGTCTTCAAATTGCAAATCAAAAGCACTATTTTCAAACTAAACAGGACACTTTGAAGAAAGTAATCTTTGAGCAGAAAACAATCACAAGTGATTCACAGACTTCTCAGACTTAAAAGAAAAATTAATCACAAATAGAATCACAAGGAAGTGATTCAAACAACTGTAAGGCAGGGACACAACA